>CABHPQ010166726.1:10649-34456 GCA_902168405.1 Peromyscus aztecus
GTGTAGCTTTGCACCTTTCCTGGAGCTCACAGAGGTCCGCCTGGCTCTGCCTCCTGAGTGCTGGGATTAAAGGCATGTGCCACCACTGCCCGGCTCGCTCAATTTACAACTTTATATGGCGTTGTAGTGGTCTTTTTGGGGAGGGGTACATTTAAAAAAGTTACTGTGAATGTGTGCCTAAGACAAGTGAAAACTATTCAGTTTTTCCATATCCTCTTGTGTTTCTAGGTAACTTGAACTACCAAGTACTGCAGCCATGGAGTCCATGCTTAATAAGTTGAAGAGTACTGTCACAAAAGTAACAGCTGATGTCACTAGTGCCGTGATGGGAAATCCTGTCACTAGAGAATTTGATGTGGGTCGACACATTGCCAGTGGCGGCAACGGGCTGGCATGGAAGATTTTCAATGGCACAAAGAAGTCAACAAAACAGGTTAGTTATTAATGTAAGATGCAAAAGTACACATACCAAATACCAGAGTGAGTTCATTTTTCTATTAAGAAATGCCAGAAGTTCTTGAATGGCTCCCCTGGACAGTTAGTCCAGGCTGTCCTCAGACTCCAGCTGACTGTGTAGGGATGCCCTAGAACTTGAATGTCCTGTCTCTGCCCACATGTGGCATTATAGGAAGGAGTTCCAGTAGTTCTGAATGGCGTCTGCGTGTGTGGTTTGGGTGAGTGTGTGAGGAGGCTGGAGGTCAGCAATGGCATGGCTTCCTCATTCTCTGTCATCTTTTGAGACAGGGCCTCTCATTGAGCCCAGTGCTCACTGGGTGTCCAGACTGGCTGGCCAGTCATCTCTGGGCATCCATCGACTGGTCTCCTCCCCCGGCAGGCACGTGTTGCTTGCCGGCTCTTACGTGGGCGCTGGGGATCTACACGGGTCCTCACGTTCGCACAGCCAGCACTGTTCTCGCTGCGCCATCGTTCCAGCCTTTAACGGCGTCTTCAGTGGACTCTGCGGGGCTCGTTTTATGAAATCAGAGCAAGTGCTTTGAAATACCTCCTGTGTTTCCTGGTTGCAGAGTCATCGTTTGACATATCACCTTGCGGATTATGTCGTGTTAGCATGTTAGATGGTAATACTCAGTGAAGTATGTGTTTTAGGATAAAATTCTCAGTCTGTAAATTGTTTTAATATTTGTCAGTAGTTACTGGCAGAATATCCTGTTAAATTTTTGCCAGCATGAAGTATGCCTTACTGAGTACTTCTGTTGTTGTGTAATAGCATTAGGGAATATGAGTTTCAGATGTGTTTGGAAAGGACTTCACCAGTTGTACCTCAGCCTAGTTGCTGTGTTATTTGCTCTTCTAGTCTATAGAATTATAGAAAATCGATTTCTCTAATTTTTATTTTGTTTGTCCCTATTTATTTATTTGGGTGTATTGTTAAACACACCACCACCAGAGAGGTACAACTGGGATATAATAAGTTGTATGTTTGGGTATATGTCTTGTTTTAAAATGTTTTCAAATTAACTATTTTAATGGAGTAGTTTGAATGAGTTATATTGAAAAAATTGGCTTAAGACACCAGGAGATGTTTTTAGAAATGTAAAGGATGATTATTTAATTAATTGATTTCGTGTGTTTGTGCCGTGGGTGTTGGCACATGAATGCATAGACCTTCAGAGACCAGAGGCAACAGCCCCTGGACTGGAGTTACAGGTGGTTGTGAGCCACCTTGCATGGGTGCTGGAACCAGTTTGAGTCCTTTGGAAGAACAAGCAGTATGTGCTGTTAAACACTGAGCCGTTGTGCCAGCTCCTGTTGAAATTTAAAAATATGGGTAACTATTTTTCCTATGCAGCTGTGCCCCTGTGGTGGAGGACAACATGTAATTGATGGCTCTTTCCTTCTGCTGTGTGGGTCCTGGGGTTGGAAGTCAGGTCCTCAGGCTTGTTGGCAATTGTAGCGCAATTGGTGTTATAGTTTATTAGCAGTTTCTTTTGGAAATATCCAGGCTTAGCTGGGCAGTGGTGACATACGCCTTTAATCCCAGCACTTAGGAGGCAGAGGCAGGCAGATCTCTGAATTGGAGGCCAGCCTGGTCTATAGAGCGAGTTCTAGGACAGCCAGGAATACACAGAGAAACCCTGTCTTGAAAAACAAAACAAAACAAAAATCCAGGTTTAAATTTCTGTAGAAATATTGGAACTTTATTGAGATCGAAAGTTGATCTTTCTCTTAAACGATGGTTGATTTAAATTGTCAGTTTTGAACCTTGTTTTCTCTTTCAACTCACTAAGTCTAAAAAGTGAGTGGTTACTAAGTATTGACTAGCTGAGAAATCATAATGAAGTTGTAAATGGATAGTCTTCTACAGCATTAGTACAGATTGCTACTACGTAGTCATTTCCAGCCATATATTGCTGAATGACTAAGATATATTGTAAGAAATATTGATTTCTTCATTGTAGGAATATCGTAGTGTCATTAATAAACTATGACAACTTGGATATTATTAGGCAGTATAATTTTGGGGAATACTGTCATGTACTTTGATGACTAACACATAGTTATGCAGTGACTATGAATAAGATGAAAATCCATGCCAGACTTACAGAATACATTTTTATTAGTGTCTTATGCTTCACTGGAGAGTTTAGGGGCTGGTGTTGATGTCAGGGTTCACATGTCAGAATGCCTTGGTAAGTGAGGGGGAAGCTTCTGTTGCTGCTCATAGAGCAGGAGGCCAGGCACAGATGCCAGAGCCGCAGCCTGCTGTCAGCTGTTGACCATGTATGAGTGGCTTCTCCCAGGAGGCTTTGCTCTGTTCCATTCTTTCCTTAAATGTATTGTTTTGGGGAGTGGGAAGTATCTGGATTAACCTGTGTGTGCGGACGACATAGTTTCTGGGTTTTTTTACTTAACTTTTTTCACAAAATACATTTTGATCATCTTTCCTGTCAACTCCTTCCAGATCCTTTCTACCCACCCAGCTTATGTTCTCTGTCTTAGACAACAGCAACACACCCCCCAAATCAGAACAAAACCAGCAAAAGACCAAAAGACAAAGCAAAGCGAACAAAACCAAACGGAAATACGGTTTTGAATTATTTGTCTTTGGTGCCTGCAACCCCGTGGTCTTCAACCCATAGTATTTCTCACGCTGTCTTCCTCGTGCTGGGATTATTGGGGTGTGCCGTCATATGGGCGTGGCAGTTTTTCTTACCTAAGAACTGTTGGAATGCTCTTAGATGTTGTCTTAGTTGGGGTTTCTGTTGCTGTGGGGAGACACCATGACCACAGCAACTCTTGTAAAGGAGAACATTTAATTGTGGTGGTTCACTTACAGTTCAGAGGTTCAGTCCGTTATGGTCATGGCAGGAAGCAGGGCAGCATGCAGGCAGACATGGCGCTAGAGAAGGAGCTGAGAGTTCTTACAACTTGACCCAAAGGCAACAGGAAGTGGTCTGTCTCACTGGGCGTGGCTTGAGCATATATGAGACCTCAAAGCCTACCTAAACAGTGATTCACTTTCTCAACAAGGCCACACCCACTCCAACAAGGTCACATCTCCTAATAGTGCCACTCCTTTTGGGGACCATTTTCTTTCAAACCACCACAGATGTACCTGACACATTCCAGTGGAAGCTGTTAGTCTCTACATCCCTACCAACCTTGTCACAGTTATTTTTAGTTTTACATCCAGTTTTACATTCCTGGTGGCTCTGAGATGGTTGCACACTTCATTATATAATTTAGATTTATTTCTTGAGCTATATTGTTTTTGGCAGACTTTAGTTTTACGGTTAAGCAAGTAGCTTTAAACGTTATAAATCAGGTCCTCCTGCTTCAGCTTCTGGGGGGTTAGTATTATAGTGTGTTACTACACCTGGCCATTTTTTTTTCCAAAAATTTTATAGTTTTTTATTTAAAGTTAGGCTAATAAGAAAATAGTACTTAATTTTTTTATTCTGTGAGAATTTCATACCATGTGGTTTGAACACATTCATTCCCTCAATTCCTCCCGTAACCATCCTCTCCCCCTCGCATCACTTCCCTCCCAACTTTGAGAGTTCTTCCTTTTTTTCTTACACCATCCAGTCTAGTTTGTGTTTCCCAGCTAGTCTTGGAGCGGGGCCTGCTCTGGCCTGGGCTGACCTCCCAGGTGTCACACTGTTAGAGAAAACGGACTCTCCCTCTCCCAGCAGCTTTCCAGTGCCGCTGGCTCCTCAGCTGGTGGCAGGAGCTGATGTCCACTTTCCCTCTTTGTGTGTCATTTTTGCCTGCCTGGAGCTTGCATAGGTCTTGTGCACACTGTCGAAATTGCTGGGAGCTCATATGCCTTGTTGTGCTCTGGAAAACACTTTCCTTGGTGTTACCAACTACTTCTGGCTCTTACAATCTTCCCACCTGTAATGGCTATTCTTGGTTGTCAACTTGACTATAACTGGAATGAACTGTAATCCAGAACTGGAGGATACACTTGTGATTTGGATCTTGAGGCTGGAAGGCACACCTTTAATCAGGGCCACACCTTCTACTGGAAGCCTATATAAGGACAATGGAGTTTGTTCTTCGCCTGCCTGCCCTCACCTCCATCAACACATTTATTTCCTTCAAAATCCCAGCAGTCCCAGAGCTGAGACACCCAGCCTTGGGGGACTGAGCAGCTACTAGATTCTTGGACTTTTCATTCATAACTAGCTCTGTTGGACTGCAGCCTGGAAGTCATTCCCGGACTAATACACCACCTTTTCCTCCCTGAGCTTTGGGAGGGAGGGATGTGATATGTTTGCCTCATTTATACGGCTGAGCACTGCATAGTCTCTACACTCTTTAGATGTTGACCAATTGAGGTCTCTATTAATTGCCATCTACTGCAAAGAGAAGCTTCTCTGATGGGGTTGAGAGGTGCTCTGATGTATAGGTCTAGTCATTAAGCAGATGCTCGTTTAGAATAATAACATTGGTCATAGGCCCTAGGGCAGAACCCAATCTAGTCACAGGGGAAAACAGTACTTTCAATGTATGCAGTGAGTAAACAATGGAATACCACTTTCTGAATTTTCACTTTAAAGATTTATTTATTTTTATGCATATGAGTACATGTGAGTGTGCCATATATATACCCTGTGCCCAGGCTTTTTGTTTCGCTTTTTAATTTTTGTGTTTTTGAAAGAGGGTTTTGTTGTTTAGGCTAGGCTCACCTCAACCTGGTGATCCTTTCTTACCTCAGCCGAGTGAGTGCAGAGGTACGGGCGTGTGCCAGCCACACCCGCCCAGCTTCTCTTGCCTAATCATGTAGTGAATAATACGGTTTCATTTTTCTTGTATACTTGAAACTTTGTATACTGATATGATGAAAAAGTTAATTCAAAATGATAATAAAAATTGTGCTAACTGCTTGTCTTCAGTGATAATCAGTAGACACTAAACATTTGAGAAGCTTTTAGGTCTAAGACATTGCTAAATTCTGACATTGTTTTGTGCTACAAAAACTTGGAATGTCTGCAAGGCCACAGGTAAAGGGATTTTTTTTTTTTTTTGGTTTTTCGAGACAGGGTTTCTCTGTGTAGCTTTGCGCCTTTCCTGGAACTCGCGTTGGAGACCAGGCTGGCCTTGAACTCACAGAGATCCGCCTGCCTCTGCCTCCCGAGTGCTGGGATTAAAGGCGTGCGCTACCACCGCCAGCGTAAAGGGATTTTTATGGAAGTGGTGAGTGTTAACCGAGTGGCTAGTACTGACTAATCGCCATTTCATGGGCTTGTGTGACCAGAAGTATTTCAGATTTTAGAGGTTTATGGGGTTTTGGAATATTTGTAGACTTTACTGGTTGAGTACCTTTCATATCTGAACTCTGAAATTTTCTGAGCATCCAGGTTTCAATTTAGGAACATTTTAGGTTTCAGATCTTCAAATTAGGGTTGCTTGATATGATAGCAAAATAGTAAAAATTAAAGCTGGGAATGACATTGATATACTCCAATGAAAAGTTTAAAAGTGTAGGTATTTAATTTACAGTCATCAAGAGGCTTGACGAGGTTAACAATGCAATTTTGTTGAAATTGATTAATTGTAGTTAACTGAAGAAGAAAAGTTTTAAAACTAGTTGATAAGCTCTTGTGATCTATGGGGGAGGAATCTGTCCTCTGACCCAGAGCAGGAAATTTAGGATCTTCTGATAGAATTGTTTCTTTTTCCTCCTGAACTGGAGTGTTCTTCTTTAAGAGCAGGGAAATGGCAAGAGTGAGTGCCAGAGCCATTTCATGTGATACGTTTTAAAAAGACACTGTGAAAAACACACTTAAATTAGATGCATTTATAAAAGGTGTTGTAGAAGAGCACTTACTAAAATAATTCTTTCCACATGAATACAAGTGAACAGTGAGGTAGGAACCTAGACTTCGAGGCCACTTGTTTTTAGATTTAGTTAGGATCCTATGAGACTTTTTCTTTCTGGTTGTGCTGTATTTCTTAATTGTCAAAGAGGTAAGATGTCATAGATGTACAGTTTGAGCATCCCTAGTCTAAAAACCTAAACCCAACATGTTCCACTTCTGACAACTTGAGTGACATGTGTTAAGTAGAAAATTCTACACCTGATTTCATGTAGCAGATTGCATTAAAATACAAGTGCCTAAATACTGTTTAAAGAATTCTCTTCAGGCTGTGTGTAAAGTGTATGTAAACATAGTGGACTTCATGCCTAGACTCGCGTGCGGCCCATCCGCAAGAGAGCTCACACATTTGTAACATCCTGTGTCTGTATCAGGAACAACCCTGATCCCAAACAATTTTCTTTGTATAAGGGTTATGCAACCTGTATATGAAATTTAAAGCTGTCACTCAACTTCATTGACACCTACCCCAAAGGTATGTATCTTATGAATTCTCCTTATTTATCCTGTGTTATTTCTGAGCTGACAGAATGGTGTGTTTGCTCTAGAATTAAAGACTAGATGCCCTGGGCTCGGACTCTTCATCTTTCTTGTTGTGGAGTCTTTGCAACATTCATTCGCCAGTGTCTTTTTTTAATGGGATGACTATAAAATAATATGTCTGATAGGATACTGTGCAGAATTGGATAATCCCTGAAAAGGACTTAGTCCAGTACGTGACATATAGCTGCAAATGTTCTCTGTTTCTGTAATTAATCAACTGACTTGAGAAACACTTTATATGTTCAGTCTTTGGTAGACTAATGCCTGCAAGTTTAGCTAGAGGGCTTGTTGCATAAGTTTATTCCTCACCTCCTTTCCTCCTGTAGTACTGTGGATTTGAGTTCAAGGTCAGTGTAAGAATAAGTGACAAGAGTGGTATTCCAGTTTGGACTTGCATGCTTCAAGAAATTGGATTCTTAAAAAACAAACAAAAAAAAAAAACCCCTATATTTGCTTAGGGGGTGACAATGACTGTGGGCACACTTGCCATGGCACACATGTGCAGGTCAGAGGACATACTATGATAATTCTGTCTTTCCACCACTGGTCCCAGGGATCGAACACAGATGGACAGGTTTGGAGACAGGTGTCTGTAACCACAGAGCCATTTTTACTGGCCCTGGAAATCGGACCCTTAACCACTGTTAGTTACATTCTCGGGTGTTAAGTGTCTTTGACATTGGAGTGAGTGGCATTAGATTTATACCATGCCATTTTACACAATCCTAATGTATTAATGTCCCTACTAAATTGACACGATGGCACTTACCTGTTTCTTTCACAGATGCTATTGATCTTGAATGTGCAGATCATTGCTCAGGTGTATAACATTCATCAGATGGGTATTAGCAGAAAACTGATACTTGTAGTCGAAAAGAAACAAAGGATAGGTGTTGGTGTTTAAGTTAGTGGTATTCCATGATGCCTAACATTTTAATGTTTATAGTGTGTCAGGGATTGTGGCCATTTCTTTCTATAGTGTGCTATTTGATCTTCAGGGATCAAATCTTCCCTTTTCCTGTTTGAAAACTTCAATAGTAGCTGGTTGTTGGGAGGGAAACTTTCTCAAAACTCTGGTCTGAGCTTGTATAAATATATTGAGTGCTGTGTTCTGTTTTATTATGGTTCATGTCTTGGTTTCCAAGTGCTTGGAGTTCCTAGGTTGTCTCTCTCTGTCGCCTCTCTTTAAGGCTTTCATTCTCTGAAATCCTTAACCTACCTGTCTATGTATGCGGAGTATCCAGTTTGTTACATTTGAGAAAACTATTGATTTGGGATTTTTCAGTAAAGTCTTGAGACGAGGTAGGCTTCCAGACTAACTTGTAAAAACAGTAATCCTAATATCTAAGCAAAAACCAAAAGCCCAGAAAATAATTAGAAGAGACAAATTAGTAGAATGGGAGACACTCTGGGCTTTTGATAGTGACGGAGCAGTTTAATTTGAAGCTTTTGAAAGGGACTTTAAGGGACTTTAAAGACTCAAGATCAGAGAGTCTTGACAAACACCCACTATTCTATGCTAATTTGCCCTCAGCTTTCGGGAGTGCCGGTCACCTGTTGATGGCGCTGTTTCTATACTCACATAGACAGTGTAAATAGAACAATATTCCTTGTGTATCTGAGAACATGAAAACGGCAAAGAGGATGTAGGCTTTAGTGTGTGTGTGTGTGTGTGTGTGTGTGTGTGTGTGTGTGTGTGTGTAATATAAAACCAAAAAAAAAAAAAACAAACTGTTAATGGTCTGAGAAGTGGGGGAACGGCTCCTGTACTGGGGACCGTCCAGTGACTGCCATAGAGGAGGGGAGAGGAAGGAGGATAGGTCATTCACACAGAAGAGCGCCTGACAAATGGGGGTTTTGGGTAAATGATCATTCCTAACGAGAACCCTGCCTTTTCAAGATTGGTTGGAGCTGGGTGTGGTGGTACAGACCTGTAGACCCAGTGCCCTTCAAGTAGAGGCATGCTTTTTAAACATTTTATTTAATTAACATTTTTTCACATACTGATCAGTTTCCCCTCTTTCCTCTCCTCTGGCTCCCTTCCCCACCTCCACTCCCATCCACTCCCCACTTCGTCCACTCCCCCCCATCCATTCCCCTCCCGTCTCCATTCAGAAAGGGGCAGGCTAAGTAGAGGCATCCTTAACCTACATAGCCTGGGCTATATGAGACTCTTTAACATTTTTTAAATTTAATGCTGGAAAGTTATTATGAGCAGCATTTTGAATTTTTAAACACTTTTGTTTAAGAGTACGACATAGGGGAAATGAGTGTTACATAGTTTGTGTGGATGTCTTACAAGACAATTTCAAGATGGGGCTTTCCCAATGTTCTCATTATTTGAGGACCTGGGGTCTTATACTTCTAAATATATTCAGATTTATTTATTTTTTTACTTAGCTTTTTGATTGGTATGTTATTGCAGTATTGCTAAAATTTCCATGATATTAGTTTTAGTTATTTGTTTATAGACTGTTAGGTCACTCAGATATGATTTTACTGCTTTCATATATTTTCTAATAAAATTAGCTACATGTTTTTTTTTTAAAATTAGGAAGTGGCTGTTTTTGTCTTTGATAAAAAGCTGATTGATAAATATCAAAAATTTGAAAAGGATCAAATCATCGATTCTTTAAAACGAGGAGTCCAGCAGCTCACCCGGCTACGCCACCCTCGACTTCTTACTGTCCAGCATCCTTTAGAAGAGTCAAGGTAAAATTTTGAAAATTCCTACAGGAAATGTCCTGAATAAAGAGTTAAAAGTAACCATTTGATCTATTTCAAATATTATCAACAAAATTTCTTGAAAAGTAAGTGTTGGGATCTTGTGGACCATTTATTACCCTAAAATTTGTTACTGTGCATGCATATGTCTATTTTATGTGTATGTGTATTGCTTGTGAGTTTATGTGTACTATGTGTGTACAGCCCACAGAGGCCAGAAGAGCGTGTCACCCTGGAAGTGGATACGGTGGTTGTGTGCCACCATGTGGTGCTGGGAGCAGAGCCTGGTCCTCTGAGGGAGCAGCCAGTGAGCTCTCTGACGAGGGAGCGAGCCTCTGCGTGTGTCATGAGGTGTTAGCACTTTCACATTGTCATGAGTCTGTAATTGCCTGAGTAGTCACAGCGGACCGAGGGAGCTGTGGATACAGCCACTGCCTGGGAGGAGACGGTCTTGCTATCGGCTAGACTTCCGGTCCCCTTTTCACTAATTGTTTGGCCGTCCCTTTTGCATGTGTGTCAAGCGCTGCTCTAGACATTGAACCTTCATGCTCAGTATGCCAGTCTGTGGTCCTCACTTATTTTACCATCACTTTTACTTAAAGACTAGCTTGGGAGATGTTGCTGAGATGATCAGAATATAAGATTTATGCATCTTGACTGGACCAGTCCTTTAAATACCCTAACTTTGCAAATTTTTTTACATATTCATAATCAGTTATTCAAACTTGGTTCCTCCCTCCTCCTTAGCCCATTGTTTCTGTCTTAATTCAGAAGGCCTTAGGTTGTCAGCCAGTTGTGTTATGTGTCCTTTAGGATGGTAAGGATAAGGCAGGAGGAGGCAACTAGAGGATTCCAAGCGTCCCATCTGCCTTCAGCTGGGGCAGCTTTCCTTTTGTCTGTGTTACGTTCTGTTTCTGAAAGTTCATTGTTTGAAATCCTCAGTAACGCTCTCCACTCACGACTGCATACAGAGGCACAGACATTTACCATGTGCCAAATTGTGCTGGATGCTTTGCATCGCTTAACTCGTGTAAGCTTTATAATTACACAGATTAGAGGGCTGGAAATACTGTTTCAACTCTGGCGTGGATGGCAGACCCGGGAGTTAGCAGCTTGGTTCCTGAGCCTATGCTTGCTCTGTCTGTCTGTCTGTCTGTCTGTCTGTCTGTCTATCATACTATGTTGTGCCTACCAAGAAGTGTGCTCACATCCCTTATTATAAAAATGTCTTTGTTACGTTAATTTGATCTGTTTGTCTTATATCTCATAATACATTTGAAGTTTCTTGAGGCGATAAGGGTTTATCCCTGTAGCTTCTTAGACAGTGATTTAAACATTCTAGAATTAGGAACTTAAACTTTTTTTGTATTAACTTGGGTGTGTGTGATATGTATGTGTGGGCACACATGTCATGATGTGTGTGATGTAGGTCAGAAGGCAATTTTGTGGAATCAGTTCTTTACTTCCACCATTGTGTGGGTTCTGGGAATTGAACTCAGGTCAATTGACTCAGGTCAGATTGAACTCAGGTACTTGCATAACAAGTTCTACCTGTTGAGGCATCTTGCTGGCTTTAAAATTAGGAATTTATTTGTCATCGGGAAGAGACACAATTCAGAGATTACTTCATGACCTTTAGTTGTAAGGTTTATTAGAAATTGCAGTAAACATTACTGATAGGAGGAGGGACTCTTTCAGGACTAGAAAATAACCTCACTTTAAATATATTATTAAGATTGAGATGATAGCTTTAGCGCCTGCATTTTTTGGGTTCAGGGCAGAAGAAGTTAAGCAGTGTATGGCAGACACATAAGAGTGCATAGCTGCTGTGAAATGACTGGCATCTTGGCACTGCAGGTTGGCTAAGCCTTGATACTTTGTAGGTTTTCATTGCTAAGCCCAAAGACCTAAAATGTTGGGACTTGGGCCCTGAATGCTTGTTAATTATGATGGCAGGGCTAAAGTTAGTGCACATGCACACCAGCCACTGGTGCTCTGCCTTGTGTTTTGCACGATTGTCTCATTTGGTTCTTTTTGTTTGTTTGTTTGGTTTTACGAGACAGGGTTTCTCTGTGTAGTTTTGCACCTTTCCTGGAACTCTGTAAACCAGGCTGACCTCGAACTCACAGAGATCCGCCTGGCTCTGCCTCCCGAGTGCTGGGATTAAAGGTGTGCCCCACCACCGCCCGGCTGTCTCATTTGGTTCTTACCATAGCCCTCCAGGACAAGTGGACAGAGTGAGGCTCAGAGACAGTGTGCAGCATCACCAGGACAAGAAATAGGAAAGCTAGGGCTTGGCCAGATCTGACCTGTCTTCCAAGCTTGAGGTGATCAGTATGTCATGGGCGTGGACTATCGGTAACTGTGGTAACATTCTCTGACACGGGCACAGGCTGTTGGTATCCATGGTAACATTCTCTCACATGGGCACAGACTGTTGGTATCCATGGTAATATTCTCTCACATGGGCATAGTCAGTATCCCTGGGAACATTCTCTGAACATTAAAAATCTTATAAATTAGGAAAATAGTACTTGAAACTTAAAAAAAACTATTGAATCCTTTCAAAATGGTGGGCAGAATAGATAAAATGAAGCAGTTTTGGTTGAAGAAAGACTGGGGACCCCCCCCCCCCCCCACTTGCTCCTGTGGCAGACGTGAGAAAGCTGCAGCTCTCTCTGAGCCTATTCTGAGAATTACAGCCTTCCTCGTAAGTGTATAATAGGTTTAATGAGTAGTTTTTGAGTCAGTTTTTTGGCTTTCAGGCAATCATTTAAAAAGAAAAATTGAAATAGTTTGCCTCCTGACTTTTAAAGTTTAACATAAAGTGTATCTCAGTTGTCACAGAACTTAGTTTAAAAGACTGAATCATTTTCCAGTGTGATTTGTGTGTAAACGTGACTTGGTTGGTTGAGGGGTGTCAATCATGCTGGGTTAGAAACCACAAAGTTTCTTACTAACACTTGATGGGTTATCTGCTATTTCATATGCACTTAATTTGTATAATGTGTACAATATAGTAACTCTTTTTCTGTTTTGAAACAGGGATTGCTTGGCATTTTGTACAGAACCAGTTTTTGCCAGTTTAGCCAATGTTCTTGGTAACTGGGAAAACCTACCCTCTTCAATATCTCCAGACATTAAGGATTATAAACTTTATGATGTAGAAACTAAGTATGGCTTGCTTCAGGTATGTCGTTTCATTTAATATGAAAAATTTTTTTCCTTACAGTTTTTCGCTATTTCTAATTTATCTACCATGTAAACTATTTTACGTAGTTTTGGCCCTTGACAATAATTTGAAAATTATTTCCGTAACTTAGAATTGTTGTTGTTGTTTTTATCACTAGGCTTAAGTTCTATTTTATGTACTCCCATAAACAACCAAACAAACCAGGGTCTCACTGTGTTGCCCTGACTGGCCTGGTTCTTGCTATATAAGCCAGACTAGCCTTGAACCACAGTGCCTTGCTGAGTTATTTTAAATATATGAAACTGATAGCATTAGTAACCTTTGAGGAAGGCCACTTATTGGCTGTTGGATAAGTTCTCTTTAATTCTTTTGAATCATGTAAATTCATTTCATAAACAAAACTTTAAAAAAAAGAAAATGTATTTAGTAAGAAAAAAATAACTTTAAGGAAATTTAGAATATATTGAGAGAGATTATTAGTGTTTTCATACATGCCTCAATTTTACGATTTTTTTTTTTCCTCTGCCTTCCAAAGAAAGAAAATCTTTAGCACCATGAAGTAGACTCACTAGGAAAGTCTGAGTTTCTTTGAAAGAAAGATTGTATTATTAAAAGTTTTAAAAACAGTTTCTGATTTATCATTGTGTGTTGAGTGGGGAGGGCATGTGCGGAGGTCAGAGGCCAGCTTGTGGGTGTAGGTTCTCCTGTGTGTTCTGGGTGGAACTCGGCTCTTCAGGTTTGGCAGTGAATGCCTTTACCTGAGGAGCCGTCATGTCCGCCTTCAGTACTTTTGACGTTACATCCAGGACGGGAGAACTTATGTCCTGAAATGTCTCCATTGTCTAAGAGGTCTGTAGTTTTTTGGTCATTAATACATTTTGAAGTGGTTGATTTTGTTTTTTTTCTGTGTAGGGTCTTTCACATGTTCAATATAGGCTCTGCCATTGAGCTACATCCCTAGCTTGAGTTAATTGTGGTAAATGGCATAAAGGTCCAACTTCATTCTTTCATAGGCCGTTTTAGTTTCCCAGCATCATTTATTAAGAAGTCTGGCCCCCTCCCCCAATGGTTTTAGTGCCACCATTAAAAAAACATCATTTGATCATATACACAAGGCTATTTCTATGTTTTTCATTCTGTCTCATTGGTTGTCTTTATACCACCACCACCACCACCATCATTTTGATTGCTGTTGTTTTGTGGCAAGCAAGTGGATTGTTTTCCCAAACTCTAAAATTGGTCCAAAGATGAACAGATAGGAGAGAAGGCTTAGATTAGAACACTTGCTGTGCAAAGCCTGAGGACCCAAGTTTGAATTCCTGTCACTCATTTAAAAACTGCATGTGTGCATGCCTGGAGTCCCAGCTCGGGAGGTGTAGAGTTAGGATTGCTGGCTGCCAGTCTAGCTCTGAGCTCAGTGAAAGACCCTGTCTCCAAGGAGTAGGGCAGAGATGATAGAGCAGTACATTGATGTCACCTCTGAACCCAATACACACATGCGTGCACATATCCCCCCACATTCATTCATACATACAAAAAATAACCCCCATATATATCTGTATATGTAGCACTGGTGTGCATTTTAGAGTTAACATGCTAAAAAAGTGGCATTCTAGCTACAGAGGACACCATCCCTGTTTATAGATATAAAAATACTAAGTCAGTTTCCTAAATATACAGTAAGCATGTAGCTTGTTTTCTTGTGAAGTTAAGGAAACTTTTAGATTTGAAAGACTTTGTATCCTTTCAAGTTATATTTGGAAATAAATATTTCTGAAAATGTAAAATTTTTACGAAGTTTATTAGCCTATGTTAACTCTAATGGACTTTGTTGTGACATTTTCACATGTGTATAATGTGTTTTGACCTTGTTCTTCTTCTTCCGGTACTCTCCTGTCCCTCCTGCTGCTGATCCTCATTTAACATGCATGGGTGTTTTGCCTGCATAAATGTGTTCACCACACATGGCCAGAGGAGGGCCTCAGATCCCCTGTAACTTGAGTTATAGATGGTTGTAACTCATGTAACCTTGTGGGTGCTGAGCATTGAATCCAGGGGCTCCATTGCTCTTGAGTGCCAAGTTGTCTCTCTAGCCCTTCCTTCACCTTTTTAACTAGTCTGTTTTCTGCTTTAGAATCTTTATTAGTGACCCAGTGAGTTTAATTAGGGTTGCTTACAGAAGCTTGGGGCCTTACAGTGACTGCATCAATAAAGAAAATGTCTCTCTACTCTCAGCAATCACTAAGCTGCCTGGAAATCCTCAGGGAGGATTAGGGACCCTACGATGAGTATTGACAGGTCCAGTCTTGTGCAGGTGATCCTGGCCGCTGTGAGTCTGCAGTCAGCACTGCCGACTGTAAAGAGAATCTGTGACCAAAGCTGACAGCTGTACTCATCAGCGGACATAAGCAAAGTGTTCATCCTGTCTAACAAAACAGCAGCATTAGCTTCCCTGCTAGGGACCACAGCCTTCTCCCCCATAGGCTTTTGACCAGACTGAAGAGTATTATAAGTGACTTTCTGCCGGACGGTGGTGGCGCACGCCTTTAATCCCAGCACTTGGGGGGCAGAGCCAGGCGGATCTCTGTGAGTTCGAGGCCAGCCTGGTCTACAGAGCGAGACCCAGGAAAGGCACCAAAACTACACAGAGAAACCCTGTCTCAAAAAAACAAAAACAAACAAAAAAAACAAAACAAAACAAAAAAAAACTTTCTTCCTAAGGAGTGGGCCTTAGAAGTGGTTGGTTACCCCTATAACAGACTTGTTCCTGTTGCTCCAGTATGCATCTTCCCTGGCAGGTTGGAGGCACACAACTGAGACCACTGATAATCATTTTTCCAAGTGCCTTGCATAGTTCCTTTGGGAACTTTTGTGAGCTAGCCAGCAGGTAGGAAGTACCAGTTTAGTACCAGCTCGATTTCTCTGTGTCCCATGACAAACATGTGTTATCTTCTACAGTAAAGTCTTACCATCTAGTTCTGGTGGCAGTCAACATTAGCAATCACTTAGATATTGGGGGGCCTCCTTGACCAGCAGCTCATAGAAAGATAGTCTACTCTTGGCAGTGGGATTTTTATTTAATTGTCTATGGTTTCTGGGAATAGTCATAAATGCTGACCTTCTATGACCTTTATGAGCTAAGTTGTATAGAGGGAAGGTCTTGGATGCCAAGGAAATGCTCCAGATTTTACTGAGAGAAAAAAGAGTTGATCAGGAAAGGGAATGGTCTGTGTTCTTTTTTAACAGAAATGCCCAAGTGGCTGCATTGACAGACTAGACAAAGGGGAAGAGCAGAAGCCAAGAGATGGGACAGGTACGGTTGTCATGGTAATCCTGGCTGGAGACAGTGGTGATCCAGAGTTGGGGAGGTGGGGAACCCTGCAGTGTATCCAGGGATATTTTAAAGTGAAAATAAGATGATTTGCATATATATTACTTTATTTATTATTGAGACAGGGTCTTAGTGTGTAATCCTGGCTGGCCTGGAATTTTCTGTGTAGATCAAGCTGGCCTTTTAACTCAACAGAGATCCACCGGGGTTGTGGGGTTGAAGACATGTACCACCATGGCTGGCTGATTGGCTAAACTAAAAAAGACAGAAAAACCAGGATAACTCGGGCTTTTGTCCTTAGCAAATAGAAAAACAAGTGAGTATTAACTAGTATGGAAACCATTCTAGGAGAAGTGAACTAAATTTAGGGTAGAAATTCAGCTTCCGGTTGCTCTGAGACTCAGGCTTACAAGAGTGGAGGGGAGAGAGTGGTCAGGTAACGAAGTCTAGATGTGACCGGAGGCCCAGCTAGCTCCCCTGGGAACAGTCAGCAGGTGGGTGACGCAAACATGAGAGCCCTAAAGAAACATCTGGGGGATGGAATGGAGCCAGGAACACAGACTAGGAGAAAGACGGGGACAGAGGTTCCTTGGAAGTCTGAGAGCGCTCACTGGCCAGACCTTCCTGTACAGACAGCCTTCTGTTAGTTTACCGGGCTCCATAGTCAACTTCACACAGACATTACATTTAATCAGTGTGACAGTGAGTGCACATTAAACATTTAAAAACTAAGCATAGTACTTACTACTTAGAAAAGGTGGATTTTAAATATAAAGTGTAACTGCACAAAAATATTAACTCTCTGTAACTAAATGAGAATTCTTATGTTTCAAACTCCGGAAATGAATAAATTTAGGCAGCAGAAACTTCTCTTTCTGTTATTATAAAATGGAACTCTCCCCCCTCTCCCTTTTTTTTTTTTTTTTTTTGGAGACCGGTCTCTCTGTGTAGCCCTGGCTGTCCTGGAACTCACTCTGTAGACCAGACTGGTCTTGAACTCAGATATCCGCCTGCCTCTGCCTCCCAGAGTGCTGGGGTCAAAGGTGTATGCTACCACACCCAGCTAAAAAAGGAACTTGTTAATAGATAGTTGTACTTCAGTTTTGTTGCAAGATTTCCCTCACTAGTTTGATTGCTAGCTGACTTGTAAAAACTTACTAGGTGAGCCGGCAGGTCTTGTGTTCAGTATAAAGTCATTTTTTTTCAAGAGTAGTTTTGTTTTGTTTTTTCACTTCCAGGTTTCTGAAGGATTGTCGTTTTTGCATAGCAGTGTGAAAATGGTTCATGGAAATGTTACTCCTGAAAATATAATTTTGAATAAAAGTGGAGCCTGGAAAATAATGGGTTTTGATTTTTGTGTGTCATCAAGCAATCCTTCTGAACAAGAGGTAATGATGGCTTTACTGTTTGGATTTGTTTTAAATCATGGAAGTCTGTGATAGACTCTGCAGTGAACTAGGACGTGTGGCTCAGTCTGGTAGAGTGTGAGACTGGATGATGGTGTACTGGTTTGTCTGACTGGTAGAGTGTGAGACTGGATGATGGTGTACTGGTTTGTCTGACTCGAGAGCTCCTGGGGTTGGTTGTACCTGAGAGTACTCTCCCGATGATTAGCTCTGTAACTGTCTCGAGCAAAGGGTCCACTTAGTTAAACTGGACTTTCTTCCTTAGAAATCTAAGTCCACAAACTGATGTTGTAACTCTTAGCACCAGGTGCCTGTGTGTGAGAATATGGGATCCTCCTCAGGGGTCACAGAGGCAGTAACAATGATTATGTGCTGACATTTATTGAAGTATTTTATTTATTTAAGAAATTGGTTGAATTTGTCCTTTGGCAATTTCATACGTGCATAGATTACATTCTGTTTGTTCTCATCTCCTTTTATTTTCTAAGGTTCCAGCGTTTACTTATTTAACCTCACAGGAACTCAGTGTGGTATGGGACAATGCATTTAGGTGGGTGCCGAGTGTGCAGCTGGGATGGGAGCTCCACTTCTCTGCTCCCAAGCCCTGGTTTCCCATGATTGAGGATACCTGTCCATTCACACTTAGAAACACGGCTTTAGGCCAGCCATGTCCTGCGTTGATTGGTTCCTTATGACATCGAGTGGGACAGGGCCCCTGTTACAGCTTAGGTGTTTATCGCATGCATTTTCTGGATTTGGTGATGTGGGAATTTTAGAGTTAAAGGTGGTGGCAGCATTTTCACTTGCTTGACTCAATACAAATTTTTGTTGTTGTTTATTTTTTGAAATGGTGTCTCACTGTGTAGCCCTGGCTGTCCTGGATCTCACTCTGTAGACCAGGCTGGCCTTGAACTCACAGAGATCCACCTGCCACTGCCTCCTGAGTGCTGGGACTAAAGGCTTCGCCACCACTGCCTGGCCAGGTCAATGCAAATTTAAAAATAGTAAAGCCTTCGCTGTTACTCGACATTCTGACCTTGTCATCCTGTTTCTGTCTTCTTACAGCCCAAGTTTCCTTGTAAAGAGTGGGACCCAAACTTACCGTCATTGTGTCTTCCAAATCCTGAATACTTGGCTCCCGAATACATCCTCTCCGTGAGCTGTGAAACAGCCAGTGATATGTATTCTTTAGGAACTGTTATGTATGCTGTCTTTAATAAAGGAAAACCTATATTTGAAGTCAACAAGCAAGATATTTACAAGAGTTTCAGTAGACAGTTGGATCAGGTATTTGTCTGTCAGTACTTGTTTACATGTCTCTTCGGCTTTTTTTTCTAAAATACAGATAGAAAATTCTTCTTAAAAATAAATATATTTATTCTTTAAGAATTTCATATATTTTGATCATATTCATTCCTTTCCTTCCCCTGAATCTTCCCAGATCCACCCCATCTTCCAACTGCCCTCGCAACTCATGTTCCTTTTTTGATTTGTAGTAACCCATCAAGTTTAGTTTGTGCTGGCCACTCAAGGGTGCGTGCTCATCCATTGGCATGTTACAGGCATGTCAGGGGCCATCCCTAGAACAGACTTCCCTTTCCCAGCAGCTGTTCGTAGCTCCTGGGAGAGGGGTGAGGGCATAGGAGTCCTCCACATGCTGGAGTGTTGACTGGCTTCATCTCGCGGATTCCTTAGTAGGAGATGGTGTCTGCAGAAACTTCCTAAAAGTACTTTGTGTAAAATCAATTCAGTAAAAATAATTTCTGTAAAGATTTCTAAAAGTTGGTCATTACAACTTTCATCATGGCATTTACTAGAGTATCTAAAATGCTGCCCATCTTACTTTAGCAATGGAAACACTTTCCAGTATCAAAGACGTTTTTAGCTATGTTGGAAGAATAGTGTTTGTGCAGTCAGCAGATTGAGGAGAATGTCTGTGCTCATACGTTTTTGCTCTTTTGAATAGTTGAGTCGTTTAGGATCTAGCTCCCTTACAAGTATACCTGAGGAAGTTCGTGATCACGTGAAACTGTTGCTAAATGTCACTCCGACTGTAAGACCGGACGCAGATCAGATGACAAAGGTGAGCACAGCCAGGTTCGTAGTCAATGATGGGCGGAGACTGCGATTGGAAGAAGGCGACATAGGGGAGACTGACACTGCGTCACTTGGTTCTTAGATGCTTGCTGGGTTCTTGAATGTACTAAAACTTCAGCTCTTAGCGTGAAATAGCTAAGTAATTGATGTGCATAGTTGTGAAGACAATTAAGATTTTAAATGCATGGAAATCCTGATACTCACAATTAGAGAGGCAGACATTCTGGATGCCTAGAGAAGTCAAAGCATGGTCTTTAACTTAGCAGACAACTAGTACTCATCATGCTTCCAAGGTATTTTATTTTAAACAGTTTATTTATTTATTTTTAATGGTGAATTTATGTGTGTCCATGTGAAGGTGTATGTGTGTGTGTCCGTGTGAAGGTGTGTGTGTGTATCTGTGTGAAGGTATGTGTGTATGAATTCAAAAGTTGCCCGATATTTATTCTGGGAATTTAACTCATGTCCTTGGGAAGGCAACACATGCTCTTAACTGGGGAGCCATCTTTCCAGACTCAATTCTCAAGCTATTTGAAATTTCAATATTTATAAATAATGTTGCTGTTCAGCTGACTCACAGGTACTGATGATTTGAATTTGAAAAGTTAATTTCTTATTTGGAGTTTTCTAGTTAGAATTTTTTAATGTAATGTTTAGAATATTGCTGAATGTTTTTGAATATTTTTTCACTTTGTTGTGGACATTTTAGATATGAGTAATTTTAACTGAATATTTATCAAAATAAGTGATGTCCATACTTTTAGATTCCCTTTTTTGATGATGTTGGTGCAGTCACACTTCAATATTTTGATACCTTATTCCAAAGAGATAATCTTCAGAAATCACAGTTCTTCAAAGGATTGCCAAAGGTTCTACCAAAGCTGCCCAAGGTTTGTTACCAATTTTTTTTTTTTACATAGGAGATTTTTATTTAATGTTTACTTGATTTACTATAAACCACTCTTCCAAAGACCTAAAACAACTTTACCCGAGCTACATAAATAACAGTAACATACTGCAAACTAAAGCCAAAGCTTAGTTATGGTACAAAAATAAATAGGATTTAAAAAATTAGGATGCTAGCCGGACGGTGGTGGTGCATTCCTCTAATCTCAGCACTCAGGAGGCAGAGCCAGTCGGATCTCTGAGTTCGAGGCCAGCCTGGTCTACAGAGTGAGATCCAGGACAGGCACCAAAACTACACAGAGAAACCCTGTCTCAAAAAACAAAACAAAAAAATTAGGATGCTACCTGCATTAAGGCTGCCTGTGCTGGACATTACAGTTTCCATCTTTTTGGACACGTAAACAGCCACAGTGGAGCCCACTGCCTCATCTGCAGTTAAGGGATGCATTGATGTGGTAGAAACTTCTCCAGTTCAGACCTCCCCAGTTCTTCACTCGTTCTTTGACTTACTAAACAATGAATGCAAAATATTATTAACGACAGTGATGAGGCCAGGTCTGGTAGCACACGCCTTTATCTTTACTCCCAGCACCTGGGAGGCAGGGCAGTGGGTCTCTGAGTTCTCGGCTAGCCAGACTACGTAGTGAGACCCCATCTTAAAAAGAAAACCATAGTCGATGAATGCTGAGGAGGATGCTGTTTGTAAAACTACGAGTTCCTGACTAATCAGTCCCAAAGCTTCGCCAGCCGCAGCCGTTGTCTGTCTACCCTTTACGTAGGCTCTTTGGAGAGTGAACAGAAAACAGAGTCCTCACTCCTCCCAGGCCGTCAGACTAGACAGAGGCAGGGGCGCCATCTGTGAATTGACAGAGTCAGGCTAGCGCTGCTGACTAACTAGGTGATGGGAGTCAGTAGTCATGGTGGGATTAAGAGGAGAAACACTGTCAGTGAACACTAGTTAGGGATTCGCTAAAGGTGCAGGGATGATCATGTGTCCCGGTTTTCTCCTGACAGTGCAAGCCTGTGCTGTTTTGTTGTAACTAGCAACAGACTCTTATTTTTTCTCTAAAAATATTTCAGTTTCAGCCATGAACTTATGGCCGCTTCACACTGCATGCAGCAGTGTAAATACTGAAATTCTGAAATACATTGGTCTTATAAAGTTTCTGTTTCCCCTTTCAGCGTGTCATCGTGCAGAGAATTTTGCCTGCTTTGACTTCAGAGTTTGTAAACCCGGATATGGTCCCCTTTGTTCTGCCTAATGTTTTACTGATTGCTGAGGAATGCACCAAAGAAGAATATGTCAAATTAATTCTACCTGAACTTGGTCCTGTATTTAAACAGCAGGAGCCAATCCAGGTATGTTGTGAGTACTTCTGAATGTTTATACAGTTCTAGTGAGAACTACTACCACTATAAACAAATCGGTGACATTTTGAGCTTTTGAAAATTGAGTAAGTTGCCAGGCGGTGGTGGTGCGTGCCTTTAATCCCAGCACTCGGAAGGTAGAGGCAGGCGGATCTCTGTGAGTTCGAGGCCAGCCTGGGCTACGGAGTGAGTTCCAGGACAGCCACGACTACACAGAGAAACCTAGTCTCAACAAAACAAAATAAAAACTAAGTAGAGGCTAGAGAAATGGGTTAGCACTTAAGAGCACTGGCTGCTGTCTTGGAGGACCTGGCTCAGTTCCCAGCACCCACATGGTAGTTCACACCATCTGTAACTCCTGCCCTAGTGGATCGAAGTCTGGATTCTGGGAACCAGACACAGACATAAATTCAGGCAAACATCCATATACATCAGATAAAAATAAATTAAAATTTTAAATGTTTAAAAAAATTGAGGTAAGTATAAGATTTTTTTCACTAGACAGAAAGCTAGTTGGCATGCATTTGAATCATTGCTAAGATTATAATTAAACTTAGCAAATGAGTGTCTGTGGTTTTCATTCTTAAAAAATAAATTGTAATCAAATTTTGCATGTGTTACATAGTTCCTAATTGAAAGATAGCAGTTGGAAAAATATTTATATTTCTAGTTTTAGATATTTTTATTTGGTTTGCTATTCCAGTAGTGAATTGGCAAATGATTTGTGTCAGTTGTTTCTCTTTATTTTTTTGCTAATAAACTTTCATTAAAAGAGGAAAATGTGGAAAGCATCATGGGAATAATATATATATATATAAAATATATAAAATCTGTATATCCATGTGAAAAATGCAAATTCTATATGTAATGTGTATGTGTAAGTGAAATAAATTATATAGGTTTTATTACAGTATATATTTGTCAGAAACAAAGTTGTCTTAAGTTTAAGAACAGTGGGGTTGCATACCTGGATTTGGATCTGGGTTTATCTCCTTTCTAGAATCCGTATTAGTCATTATCATGTGAAAGCTATTGCTGTCCACATTTCTGAAGGTGGAGAGTTGTTGGCAGATACTAAATACCGTTAGGTGTTTGCGTTGCTGGGTGATGGTAGCTTAGTCATCAGCTGTTAATTCTGATGCAATGGTTTTGTGATGCTTTGTAGATCTTCCTTGAAAACGCAGCATTTGTCTTTTGATCTTAAAAATGAGCACATAAGGTGTTAAATATCATTAGGATGCCTTCGAGCAGCATGCCTTTGAGCGATCCTCCTCTTCCATCCCCCGGGTATCCCTTATCCTCCTGCTTTGAGATGGGGTTGCACCATGTAGCTCTGACTCGCTTGACACTATGTAGCCCAGGCTAACCTAAACACTCCCCTGCCTCTGCCTCCTGAGTGCTGGGATTAAAGGTGTGCCACGAAGCCTGCTGCCAGTTCTTGTGGTTCACCCCCAGTTTCTCTTGCTTCAAGAGGGGACTTTAGAAGGCAGGCTGTGGGGGTGTTCCTCAACCAGGGAAAAGTCACAGGACACAGGCATAAGCTTTAAAGCAGGGCTCCCTTCAGTTGTCACGGTGTCGAGAGGAAAAGTTGGTGGCATCACACTACCTAAATTGTTCATCAGTCGTGCTAAAATCCCAAGACACATGATCTCAGTTCCCATTTGACCCCATTCTTTTTATGATGGTAAAGTTTGGTGGTTGGCTGGATACTGTGTGGACTCTCCTGAGAAGAGACTCTCACTGAGTCAGTTGTCCAGATCAGGTTCTCCTGGGGTTGTGCTTATGTGGGCAACAGCAGCATTTCATGGGCTGTGTCCTGTGCCAAATGAGAAGGAAAGAGCTGAGCCACTGGCAAGCAGTGTGTCTGTCTGTGTCTGTCTGTCTGTGTCTGT
>CABHPQ010166726.1:34556-50272 GCA_902168405.1 Peromyscus aztecus
TTTTTATTACAGCATCAGGAAACCAAACTAAGGTAACTTTGTATTATTTTTCCTCTTATTTTTTCAGTTAATAAGCCCTCCTGAAAAATTTTAATTGAGCATTGGCAAAACTAAGTATTCTGGGGCTTGGAGCAGTGGCTCAGCAGCTGAGAACTGCTCCTCTTCCAGAGGACCTGGGTTTGATTCCCAGCACCCACATGACAACTCACAGCCATCTGTAACTCCAGTACTGCTTTCTGATCTCCATGTAGACACAAACATATTGCAGGCAAAACAATCATACATATACAAATACATAATTGAAAAAATCTCATCTAAGTATTTTGGTTTGTTTATTTACAATTTAGGTATGTAGAGGCAGCTAGGAAAAAATATTAGGAACAATTAAAAATGTTTACTTCTAGAATTTTTCCTTACGGATCTTTTCATTTCTTACTTGCATAGAAACCGAGTGATAAAATTTCCCCTTTTGAGACATCTAACTTTGCTTTTATTTGGCTTTTATGGATAGTTGAAACTTGTAGTGAAGTCATGTGTTACTGTAGACATGTTGGAGGCTAGTCTTTATTTAAATGAGTAAGTTGAAAACAGTTTAAAGTGTTGTACTTACAGAAATGTAAGACTTGATGTGTGTGTTTTTGTCTTTCATGCCTTCAGGCTAGCAACATGGTGAGTGTCAAAATAAACAACTTATTCTTCTGAAAACACTAAATTTTGACATATATTAAATTTCTTAAAGATTCTAGATTTTAATACATCTTCTTTTTTCTCACACAGATTTTGTTAATTTTTCTACAAAAAATGGATTTGCTCCTAACAAAAACCCCTCCCGATGAGATAAAGAACAGTGTCCTGCCCATGGTCTACAGAGCCCTGGAGGCTCCTTCCATTCAGATCCAGGTACAGTACCTGGTTTGTTTTTCCTTCATGATGGTCTTAAGGTAGGAGAAAGAAGTAGTAAGGCGTATTACAGAATTAAATCTTAATGTTGTGTATATACTCAATAGTAAATGTGTTTATTGTAGTGCCCTGCTGATGTACTTATTCCTGTAGATTGACTTCTAATTAAGAGTTGGAGGGGCTGCAGAGATGCTAGCAGTAGGTGCTGGTGTTTGGAGATGTCTTATTGTGTAGCTCAGGCTGGACTCGTTCACAGAGCTCCCTCCATCTGCTCCCTTCTCCTAAATGCTAGGATTAAAGATATGTGCCACCCCACCGCACCTGGTAGGTGTGGCTCTTACAGAGAGCACGAGTTAGGTTCCCAGCACCCATGTCAGGCTGCTCTCAACTGCCTGTAACTCCAGTTCCACTACTTTGTTCTGGACTCCCCGGCACCTGCGTTCACATAGGCACACGTGCATGCAATTAAAAAAGAAAAAAAAAGTTGGAGTTCAGTTCCCAGCACTTGAGATGTAGAGGCAAAAAGACCAGGAATTCAAGGCTAGCTTAGGCTGCATGATATCTTGTCCAAAAATTCTGTGGCTGGGATTGTAGGTTTGTACTGCCTTGCATACCATGTACTTCAAGTCACGTTTTTGATGCATTTCTCTCTTTCTCTAAGTTTACTTAAGAGTGTGAGGTTGAATTTTTCCCCTCGTAATTAATCACATGGACACATGGAAGCTCTCTGGAGTTATATAGCCCCATACAGGTGGGGGTGCTGGCCTGTAATCTGGCCTGTAATCCCAGGATTTAGGCAAAAGCAGGAGGGTGGCAAAGCCTGAGGCCAGCCTGGGCTGCATAAAGACCATGTCTCAAGGGAAAACAAAACAGTACAGAACTAGTTGTAGTTATAGCCCTGTGTAGCATGCCATTTTTCAAGTGATTATAACTATTTTATTTTTTAAAAAAATTGTTGTAAGGATCAAATAATGTAAAGCATATGGAAGTTTATTTTATACTGTGACAAGTTAGCCCAGTATGTGAGAGGAAGGTCAAGCGCCTTTCCTTGAGACTGATCAGATTTATTTTTTCAATAGGAGCTCTGTCTAAACATCATCCCAACTTTTGCAAATCTTATAGACTACCCGTCCATGAAAAATGCTTTGATTCCAAGAATTAAAAACGCCTGTTTACAAACATCTTCCCTTGCTGTAAGTAGTTAGATATTAATGTTCATCTTTCACTGCTTAGTGGTGACACCATTTTCCCCTTGAGTAATAACTAGCTTATGGTGTATTTATGGAATTTGTCTTAGTTGTAGGTAACCTATATATAGTATTATAAATTTTTTCATGTAACTTCTTTTTACACATATTTGCTGTGTGTTGTTTGTGTGTGAGATCATGTGTGCATGCATGTGTTTGAGTGTTATAGTGAGCATGTGGAAGTCAGGACAGTTTGTGGGAGTTGGTCCTCTCCTTCCACCGTGTGGTCCCAGGGATCAAACTCACATGGTCAGTTTGGCAGCTCCTTGCCTGCTGAACCCTCTTTTTAGCCCTTCATGAAATTTCTATTTCCCAGAACTTAATGAATTTGCCTTTTATAAAGCTTGATCATTTTACCCATCCATCTTTATCTTGTGGTGTGTGAATTAGAAGAATACGCATTAGTAGCTGAATAGACTTACAGGTAAAGGTAATGTGACACAGTTGTACTTTCCAGACATCTCCTCCATCTCAGTTGATGTTCCTTGGTGGAAAAGCTCTGGTAGGGAAGATAGAAATACTGAAGTGGTAGAAGAAAGACATTACTGAAGCAAGCGTGGCATGAAATGGGTTTCACCCTGCTTTTGTTACTAACTGCCTATGGCCTTGAGCATGCCCTAATACTCTAGGAAGCCTGATTTTATGGTTGACTTTTCAAAATAGGTGGTAAAATCTCAGTTTTTAAACTGCCATTTAAGAAACCTTATGGTTTATTTATGCCATTATAAATTTCTCTTAATACAAGTCTTCACAAAGTATTCTACTTCAGTTCTGTATAAATGTGAAGGGGTGTGTAAAAGTAGGGTGCAAGACACTTGGTGATCTACACTAGTACCCATTGGTGTCTGTGTCGTCTAAAAATGCTGACTGGCCCTGGTCCTTCAAGACAGGGTGCTAGGGCTGGAGAGATGTCTCAGAGGTTAAGAGCATTGACTGCGCTTCTAGAGGTCGTGAGTTCAATTCCCAGCAACCACATGGTGGCTCACAAACCATCTATAATGAGAGCTGATGCCCTCTTCTGGACTGCAAGGACACATGCAGACAGAACATTGTGTTACATAATAAATAAATCTAAAAAAAAAACCAAAACAAAAAAACATGGTGCTGATGAGGATGTACAGTGAATACGTTTTAGAGCAGTCATTTTGGAATGGATTTGCATTTATGTTACTTGTAAAATGCATTTTACCTGGAACTTCCAGTGCTCTAGGCTTACCTTTGTGTGGCAGATAGGAATTTCTGAGTGTGTTTATAGACTTATTCTCCAAGGGTCTGGCAATTTTAACTAGGAAATACCTAAATCGTAAATCATTGATTAAAATTGCCTGAAAATGAAGAAAAACAGTACATAGCTAGGTACAGTGTTTGGGGGGGTATATTTGTGATTTATCTAATGTTTTGTGCATCGTAAAGGAAAATAAAATTAAAGCATCATTTTTGATTTATGTCCAATAGATGCATTAATTCTTTACTATAATAAACTGATCTGAGAACAGGTTAAACCTTCAGATAGTATTTTGAATTCATAGTATTCTGCTTAAATTTCAGAAAATAGTTGAACAAATAGATAAATTTTCATTTTCCTGTACAACTGTTAATCAGTAGAATTATTTTCTGCTTAGATTTTTTTAGACTGGAATTTAATTGATATGATTTAATTAATACTATGGACATGACTTAAAGGTACTCTTGCTTGGGGGGTGTTGGGGAGGGACTTGGTGCTCAAAATTGAATCTGTGGTCTTGCACATACTAGAAAATTACTCCAATGAACTGTATTCCCAGCCCCTCCCCGTCTCTTTTTCATGTGCGGCTTTTGTTTTTAAAGTAGCCCAGGCTGAATCTAGCCTTAAACTTCCTACGTTGGCTGACCTTTGAATTCTGATCTGCTTTTACCTCCCGAGTGTTGGGGTTACAGGTGTGCATCACTGTGCCCAGCCCCAGCCCACTTCCTTACCTTAGGACGTGGTCTTTCTGAATTGCCCAGGCTGGCCTTGAGCTTGAGCTCTTCCTGCTCCCATCCTGAATAAGTGGGATTACAGTCCTGTGACAACAGAGCTGGCCAAGGTATCTTGTGGTAACAAATGCTAGTTAAAGGTCTAGGAAGATGACTTGGCAGGTAAAGTGCATGCTGCCACACCTGACCACCTGAGTTTGATCCCACAATCTACTTGCTGGAAGACGACTCTGGACAGTCATCTCTGACTTGACATGCACACTGTGGTATGCGTACAACCACCCACATAAATCATTCAGTAAATGCAACCAGTTCCAGCTAAATCTAAGGTCTGATGTATATCAAAAGTTGAATGAATATAAAAATTTTACAGGAGCTCACAAATGTTGAATTTTAGTAAGCATATTAAAGATGCATTTAGAAGTGTAAAGTTTTATGTAAGACAGACATGTATAATTTCATAGGAGACTGGAAGCATCCAGGGTAGAATGGCCATAGATTAATATGGACAATTTCAGTTAAAATATGTAGTTCTAAGAATGAGTTGAACCTCCCTTTAAGTAGCTGAGTCACTGTGAAATTGGCTATTGATGGAGTATATTCTTTTATAGTTAAATTTTGCTATAAACACATATAAAAGCCTTTAAAGTCCCGGAGGACTGGGATTGTCGCCATTGACAGCTTGGGTGATAGGTATAAGGGTGTCGTTCCCTGGCACCGTAGGAAGGAATGAGTGAGCCGTGAGTGACAACCGTGAGTGACTGTTCCCGGCTGAAGCTGGTCCTTGTTTATCTAGTAGGATCTCAGTTGAAGCAGTCTGTAATGCTTTCTGTAATGTGGGAAATCAGTGAATAGTGCATTGCTTTGTTTAGTTATTTTTTTGTTTGTTGTATTCTGGTTTTTGAGGCAGGGTTTTTCTGTGTAGCCCTGGCTGTCCTGGAACTCATTCTATAGACCAGGCTGGCCTTGAACTAAAGATTTGCCTTCCTCTGCCCCCCAAGTGCTGCGATTAAAGGGGTGTGCCACCACTGTCCATCAACTTTCTTATGTTAATAAAGCCATGCTTATAAAATCTACTTTATATTGAGATTTTTAGCATATGTCTATTTGAAGACTAAATTTATACTAAAGTATTTCACTTTACACATAGAAACTTTACCTGACAAACTTACATTCCATTTCTCTCTTAATAGGTCCGTGTGAATTCATTAGTGTGTTTAGGAAAGATACTGGAGTACTTGGATAAATGGTTTGTCCTTGACGACATCCTGCCCTTCCTACAACAGATTCCCTCCAAGGAGCCTGCGGTCCTCATGGGAATTTTAGGTAGCTGAAAACTTCATGTCATTTGCTATCATCCTATCTTATCTAATAGTTTCGTAATAAAATGTTCATTCTGTAAAACCGTTGCACTTTACTTTTATGTATATGACATTATGGAGTTGTAAAATGATTAGATACATGCCACAATATAACTTTTCTGTTTTAACAGCAAAAGAAGTAGACTCTTGACACTTATAGAATAGAATGCTGGGGCTCTAGCACTTGACTCATATGGGCAAGTCCTGGATTTGATTCCTAGGGTTGGGGAGTGTTAAACACCTTGACATAGAGGTCTGAAATAGATGCGTTCAGGCTAAGGCATTATTCTGTAACCTGATTGCTGGATTATCATAACCAAGCCTTTTTTTTTTTTGTATCTTTCGAGACAGGATTTCTCTGTGTAGTTTTGGTGCTTGTCTTGGAACTCACTCTGTAGCCCAGGCTGGCCTCGAACTCGCAGATATCTCCTGCCTCTGCCTCCCAAGTGCTGGGATTAAAGACGTGTGCCACCACCACCCGACCATTCTGTGTTCTTATCCCAAAAGAGCACAGGAGAAATATGCCATGGTGTTTTATACATCTGGGCTGACAGTGCAGCTGAGTCACTGTGGTCCACATGGAAGAGAGCATCCTCACTATAAGAGGAGGAGATCTGGGCCACACCTGTTACTAATGGCTTTCTGTAGATACTGTATGTTCATGGGTTCTATGAACTTTGGGTGCCGGTTTCTAAAGTTTATTACACTGTTTTCTCTCAGGTATTTATAAATGTACTTTTACTCATAAGAAATTGGGAATCACCAAAGAGCAGCTGGCTGGAAAAGTACTGCCTCATCTCATTCCCCTGAGTATTGAAAACAACCTTAATCTCAATCAGGTGGGAATATTTTATGTGTATTCAGTTTCTTTTTGCTACTTGAATTATGTGCTTTTATTATATTACAAATACAGGTGACCAAAGTAAGTAGAGCATGCCACAGAGTTAATAAAGGTTATAGAGTGGAAGGATAGACATATAGGCCTCATTGTGGGAGGCAATGAACAGGGTGCTGAAAGATGTGGAGATTGCCTTTACTTTAGATTTGGGGCTGTGTGTTGATATGAACAGTCACAGACTATGTTAGGATATTATTGCTGCATAAAAAAAAATAAACATTTTAGTATTTTTAAGCAATGCATACTTACTAATCTTACATTTTCTGTGGGTCAGCCATGCCAGGGCTTGGCATAGTTGAATTTGTTACTCAAGACTTTCTTATCCTAATGTAATGGAGAACTTGGTCTCATCTGAAGGTCCATCTGGGGACTCATCTGCTGCTTGGTTTTCTTAAATGGTTGTTGTAGGACTTGGCTCCTTCTGGACTGTTGGGCTGAGGGTCTTGATTTTAGCTGTATGTTAGCCAGATGCTGCTGTCAATTCTGTATGCATAGCTCTCTCCCAAATAGCAACCTTTTCTAGCCAGGCTGAAGTCACAGTGTCAAGAGCCTGTCTGCTACAGAGAAGAATAATTCAGTGATAGGACTGATGAGCTGCAATAAAGTGACATGATATTGGATGGACTTGAATATCTATCTGCTTTAGGGATTGAGCTGTGAAGATGTGGTAAATGTTTGAGCAAAGGGGAAATGCGTGAAGAAAAGTGATTACAGAATTGTTTCTGCACGCCCCTTTTGCTGCAGCTTTCACAGCTGTGTGTGCACTGAGATCTTGGCGAGTGTAGATCCTGGAAGCTGGGTGTTCTGCTTACTCTTCATTACAGCCCAGTCTTTTTATTTTTTAATAATAACCCAGTCATAATGCAGTGCCAGAAGCCAGTGAATCAACAGAGAAGAGTAGAAACCGGGTGTCTAGTGAAACATGTGAAGGGCTGAGCAAAGTCAGTGTTTCAGATCACTGTGGACAGGCAGGGAAGACTTAGAGCTAGGATGGAACAGTGAAAAAGAGCAATGGAGAAGAGTTCTGAACGGGCAGAGTTGTGAAGGAGAAGAAATGTACAGTTAATTAGACTGAACATTGCAGCTCAAGTAGTGAGGTAAGCCTTTGACCTTTGCCCCTAGATTTAATGCTTCCTGTTACCCTGGGTATCAGGTTAGGGTTGGCAGATGGGAAGCACTGAATATGAAGAATAGGATAATAGGCCCAGAACAGATCCCGAGTCTTTGTCATTTTCTCTGTCTGACTGAGGATGTTTAACGCATTTCCAGGGGCTAGAGAGAGAGCACTTGTTGCTCTGACAGAGGACCTGAGTTTGGTTCTTTGTACCCACATGGTGGTTCACAACCATTGGACCCAAGGGATCTGACACCTTCTTTTGACCTCTGTGGACACCAGGCATGCACATGGTGCCCATATATATGTGCGGGCAAAACATTCATATACACAAAATAAAATAGAATAAAATTTAAAATCCCAGAACTTTATCAGCCATAATGTCACTTCTGTACAAAGATGGAAAGCTTGCATTTGTGTTCTGAGTTTAAACGGACTGCCTTTGTGTCTTTGGTGCTCTGAGCGAGTCCTCTTCCACTGGGGAGTGGAGACTGTTAGGATTAACTTACTGACTTGTCTTAACTAATTACATCCTTACCATATCCGTCTTACTCTGCCAGTTCAGCTCTTTCATTGCCGTCATAAAGGAGATGCTGAGCAGACTGGAGTCTGAGCACAGGACTAAGCTGGAGCAGCTTCACATGATGCAGGAGCAGCAGAGGTGAGCAGTGAGATCCAGGACAGCTCGTGATTGGTTTTCCAGAATATTGAGTAGGGAGATTGATGGATTGTGATTTGATTATACATGAAACATTTAAAAATTCTCCAACAGATTAGTAATTTGAAATCATTACAATAGGACATTATTGAAAGTGTGGATATGGAGTATGATATGATCTTAGCACTTTTTCTACATGAGGAAAACTTTGTTTCTGAGAGAATGTGCTGTCAGCATCAAGGACATAGAACAAGAACAAGGCATAGGTATTTTTGGGATCTGTGAACCCCCAATATTATGATTGTTTCATCTCTTCTCTAGCTCCAGAAATATATAAGCATGTAGTACTTCAGCATTTGCCCCTTTACTTCTAGAGGATTTTTAAGAATTACTACAGAAAACACTGGTATTCAAATGACAAAGATGGAGGTTGTTCATTGGAACTATTTTATTCAAGTCAAAAAGTTTACTCTATTTGCTCCAGTGTAAAACATGTGAGTTTAGCATACCCCAAGAAGCATCTCAAAATCCGCAAAGTGTACGAACCATGAGCAAGGTCCCCAGGTAGAAACTCTTCTGTCCCAGTGTGTTAGGTAAAGACTTCAAGGAGTGAATACTCATGATGTAGTAGGTCAACAACTCTTGTATCTCTGTTCTCTGTGTTGTACGTGTATGTGAGGCTTGATGCATTAAAGCTATAAAATTAATGTATTTTAGGTGGAAACAGCAATTACTTTTCGTTGCTGGGCATTGAATGTAGAGCCTTGCACATGTTAAACATGAACTTTGCCATTAAGTTATACCTTCAGCCTGAAACAAAATTTTAATATTTAGTATTTCTATTGGATGGGCCAGGCAGTCTTTTGTTTTTCCTGTGTGAGTCCTTCTTCCTTTTCAAGCCATACATCTGGTCATATCACAGTGACTACAACATTTCTTGTTGTATTCTCAATTTAATCAACAGCCTATATCACATCCTGTCTCACAGTGATATTAAAATCTTCAGCAGTAATAACTGGCTTCCCTTGATTCATGGAATACTGGTATATTCACTAATCTTTTAAGATTTTTAATTTTTTTTTTTTTATTCTTATTTCTTTTTTTTTTTTTAAGTAAAAGATTTTTTTTTTGTTTTTTTAAGGTGTATGTGATGCATATGAGTCACTCATGCATGGCATGTGTGGAGGTCAGGGGACAACTTGTAGGGCTTAGTTTCCTCTTCCACTGTGTAGGTCCAAGGGAATTGAGATCTGCTTGGCAGGCTTGGCACACACAAGTGCTTTTACCTGCTGAGCCATCTTGCTAGTCTGTTGGAGACCAGTCCCCACACTTATTTACCCCAGGATTTCTTGAGGAATGAGGGATAAGAAACTTAGTTAGAAATAGAGAGGGGAGAGAAAACGGAGAAGACACAGGATAGACTCGGGAGGGCCTGGATCCTTATCCACTGGCCTAGAACTTTATTCCAAAGGTCTATTTATAACAATGCTAAGGGGTAGAGCAAAAGACCTCCCCCTCGCTAGTTACAAAACACCTGCACTCAGGCCTGTGGTCCAGTCATCCTCTCTGTGCAGACCTGTGTAAAGCCACCAGGGAACCTGAAAATGGGCTCCCACACTGGTCTAAATATTTTCCCCAAGGTTTATTGACTTATTATATGCATGTGTGTATACCAGTGTTTATGTGAGAATAGAGCATTAGATTCCTCGGAATCTGGAATTACAGGTGTGTGGGAGTCATCTGATGTGGCTACTGGGAACTGAACAGTAGGCCATCTGGAAAAGCAGCAAGTGCTCTTAACTGCTGAGCCATCTCTCTAAGCCTGCTGGCCCAAATCCTAAATGTTGAATTTAAAACAAACAAACAAACAAACAAAAAACCAATGTGGAGATATTTTCAAAGTTTTTATTTATCTTCTTAGAGAGAGAGAGAGAGAGAGAGAGAATACGGGTGTTTGTGGTATGTGTACATGATTGCCGATGTATGCAAGCCATGCACATTCAGAGGAGGAGCCTCCTTCCACATTGTTGAGGCAGGGTTGTAGTGATAACGCCCACACTACCACCACCTGTTCACCATGTCCGAGCAAGGGGCTGTGGATCGAAAAACAGAGACAAAAGACACTATAGCCTGTCCTTGAGGATTATAAGGAATACCAGTCTTATTAACGATAGAAAAATCTTGGCAGAATTTTGAAAATCCCGTACTGCTGTAGGCGGGACCATTATCAGTCTTATGCATTTTGGCACTCCCATGTAAGCAAAAGCATGAAGACAATGGTTCTTTACATCTTTAACCTTTTCCCCTGAATGGGCAGAAGCAAAAATTAGAGAGGAATATGTATCAATAGACACATGGACATATTGTAATTTTCCAAAGGAAGGCACGTGTGTGACGTCCATTTGCCACACATGATTAGGTAAAAGTCCTCAGGCATTAACTCCCAAATGAGGAACAGGTAAAAATTAAGCACAAATAGGACATGATTTAACTATCTGGATGGCTTATTTCCCGGGTTATGCCTGTATAATAATGAAGAGATCCAGCATTAAGATGATAACGTTGATGCAACTGAGTAGCTTTTTCAAAGAACAAATTAATGTGACAGCCATACGAGTAATGGCATCAGCCCTCTGATTACCTTTGCTTAGAGGTCCAGGCAATTGGGTATGAGCTCTAATATGGCCCACATAAAGGTTATGTGAGCGGGACCATATGAGTCCTTACACTTGCAATAAATATTCATGAATGGGAGAAATGGATGGTATGTAGGCTGCTGTCTCCAAAGGCACAATGGCATGTGCCACATGCCACATATTGGCTATCAGTATAAATGTTTAAAAGCTCATCAGAAAACATCTGTAAAGCAAGCAACAGTGCTTGTACCTCCGTCATCTGGGCAGAAGTGCCTTGGACTTTCATTCTCTTCACTATGTTACCAGAAACTACCACAGCAAAACCACGTGAAGTGCCATCAGTAAATACCACACGGGCCTGAGGAATAGGAGTCATCTATACTATCTTGGGAAATATAACAGGATGCAGTTTAAAAAATTTACACACATCATTGGAGGGGTAGTATCAAACTGACCCTGCATGGAGCATGTCGATATGGCCCAATCATTATCATTAGCTTACAGCCATGCTATTTGAGACTGGGTGTATGGGGTCACCACAATATCTGGCTCCTTACCAAAAGTTTGAACACTGATCTTGATTCCCTTAAATATAATCTGAGCAACAGCCTGAGGATAAGGAGTAATGGTTTTTGCTGGAGAAGCTGGGGAATGTACCCATAGAATGGGACCTGTTTGCCAAAACACTCCAGTAGGTGAATGAGAAAAACAAAATATCAAATACAATAAGGGAGAAGAAAGATCTATATACTGCACATGAGCCTGCTCCAGGGCCTCTTGTACACGTTGTAGGGCTGTACGCCCTTCAGCTGTTAATTCATGGGGAGATAAAGGGTCAGGGTCGCCCTTTAAGACATCATACAAAGGGCGAAGCTGACTGTTGAAATCTTTAAAGTGGACCAAAGCCATTGAATATCTCCCAGAAAGGTTTGGAAATCATTAAGTGTGCATAGCTGATCCGTATGCAAAGTAATCTTTTGTGGACGTATGCCTGTGCGTAACAATTCATGACCTAAATAATGATAGGGGAAGGATACCTGTATCTTTTCTGGGGCTATTTGTAAATTAGCCAGACTAAGAACCGCTTGTAATTTAGAAAAGGCGTCAAAAACAAGTTTTTATCTTTAGCAGCCAATAAAATATCAACCATATAGTGAATTATATGAATATCTGGAAAAGCTTTTCGAACTGGAGCTATAGCCAAAGACACATAAATTTGACACATAGTAGGGCTATTGGCCATTCCTTGGGGCAAGACCACCCACTGATATCTCTGATAAGGTTCTTTGAGATTTTCTGTTGGAACACTAAAGGCAAATCGAGGACTGTCCTTGGGATGCAAAGGAATGGTGAAGAAGCAATCCCTCAATTCAACCACAATTAAATGCCAATGTTTAGGAATTGTCACAGGGGCAGGCAAACCAGGCTGTGTTGCTCCCATGAGAAGCATGGTTTTATTTACAGCTCTAAGATCCTGTAATAGCCTCCATTTTCCTGACTTCTTCTTAATAATAACAAATATAGGTGTGTTCCAAGGTGAAGTGGAAGGAATGATATGTCCAGCATCTAACTGTTCCTTAACTAAGCACTGCTCCCATACCGTCTAACACATCCCGTCCCCACAAGTTCACTGGAATGTCAGGTAGCACAAAGGGTTGAAAAGTTCCTGCATGACCTTCCTCATCCTTCCAGTTTAAGAGTAGCCTGCTCTGTAATGGCATCTGAGCTGTGCCGATACCTTGTAGGTTAGAAGTGGAATCTTCGAGGGGCTATGCTTTGGGCCAATGTTTTATAGAGATAACTGAAGTGTCAGCACCAGTATCTAAAAGACCCTGAATTTCGATCCTTAATTTTTAAATTTAGCATGGGTCTTTGTTCTAAGGTGGAAACCCAGCAGGCTAGAGGGCCTGTAGATCCAAATCCATCCTCACCTGTATGTGGTTTAAGAAAAGGATTATTAGTTTGAATAATAATAAAGCGAGGCATCAAAAGCAATTGTGCTGTGCAAGCACCCTGGGGAATAACTGTCACCCCCTTACCAGCCTCAAACACGATTCTAATTTCACCTTCAGAGTCTATCATTCCTGGAATTACTCTAATACCTTGCATAAGAGCACTGCTCCTGCCCAGAATCAGGCCTAAAGACCCTGCAGGTAGTGGACCCATAACTCCAGTACTGAGAACCTGGGGGCCCATCTGAGGTGTTAACACTGCTCTGGCGGAGGCGCAGAGGTCCAATTCTGCGCTTCCAGGGGTGCCTCTGATAAGGTCTTGGACAGAAAGGGATTCCTTTGAGGAATGAACTGGATGGGATGGTGGGAAACTGAGGTTGGGGCAGGTGTATCCAGGGCTCCATACAACTGGCTGTGGGGGGTCTGGAGCGGACCCCGCTGCCCATTTCCCATAGGAGGTAACAGATTTCCCTGAGCATCAACCTTAGATTGGCACTCCTTACTCCAGTGACGGCCCTTTTGACATCGGGGGCAAAGTCCCGGTGTCTTTGCCACTGCTTGGGCTTGAGGACAATTTTTCTTAACATGACCTTGCTGGCCGCATCCAAAACAGGTTTTTTTGGCAGACTCCTCCAGAATATATACCGCTAATGGCTGAAGCCATTACCTGTCCCATAATGTGATGCCCGTCTATATCTCTACATAGCTTAAGATAATCATTTAACCTTTTATTTTTATGAGGCCTAGTGGCCTCCTTACAATATTTATTGGCATTTTCAATGGCCAATTGCTTTACTATTGGCATGGCTTGATCAACATCCCCAAATTCTCTCCCTGCTAATTGAAGCAGGCGATCTACAAATTCTGCAAATGGTTCTGATGGCCCCTGAATGACTTTAGATAGATGTTCACCAGCAGCTTTATTGGGCAGCCCTGTCCATGCTCTGGTAGCGGCTACGCTAATCTGTGCATAAACTGCGGGATCATGCAAAATCTGTGCTTGTAAAGTGGCATACTGCCCTGTACCCGTGAGCATCTCAAGATTATGAGCCGGAAAGCCTGCAGCAGCATTTCTATTATGGTCTTTTTAAACCCCCCCCCCCCAAAATTAAAAACCCCCCCCCCCCCCCCAGAGCAGCACGACACAACTGCATCCAATTGCTAGGGGTACAATTTAAGGTAGAAAAAGATTGAAGTATAGCGGTGGTAAAAGGAGCATGGGGCCCGTATGACATTACAGCTTCCTTAAGCTGTTTGATGCTTTTAAAATATAGGGGATAGTGTTCCCTTTGAATCTGACCTTCAGCATTTTGAGTCTCTATAACCGGGTAAGCAACTCCCCCTGTTAACCCCTCTATGGATGTGGAAGGAAGGACCTCCGTGTTGCAAAGTTAGGGTTACGGGCTGGAGGTCTATCCTTGTAAGAATTCTTCTGTGATTTCCTTCTTAAGCATCTAGTATCTTTTTCTAATCTGACTTCTACATCATCACCCTCTGAAGTCGACTCTGCAGAGTCAGAAAAATTGGAAATTTGAAGGGATCTGAGAGCCTCCTCTATCTGACTCCTCCAACACAGCTTTAGCTTCAGTTAATTGTTCTTGAACTTTAATATCATCATTAAGCAACACATCTTTAACCAAGCGCCACAAAGAAACAGTAGCTAAGGATATGGAATCAGGCCCTTCTTTATGGAATATTTTTGTAAATCAATCTTAACTTGTTCCCAATCTGATACATTAAATCCTCCGGAGACCAGAAACCAAGGACTAACATTCTGGAGGATTTGAACGAAATCTTTAGCCGTCTTGCTCTTAATGACAGTGCCTTGCTGCCTCAGCAGTCCAATTAACTGTTCCTTGAGCGACTGTGAGCTAGCTGTACCCATATCAATTCACCCTTCTCTTCTGCTTTCTATTCTTTAAACTGCTGGCCAGCCTTACCTTCGGGTGTCCGTCAGCTTGTCCCTTCTTTCTTGGATCTTGGTGGGACCTCCATTTGTAGCGATAACGCCTGTGCTACCACCACCCGTTCACCATGTCTGAGCGAGGGGCTGTGGATCAAAAAACAGACAAAAGACAGCGGGTCATTCGCCTCAGTAGAATGCCGAATGCCGTTTATTGAAAGAGGGAGGGAACCTTAAATACAGGCTTACAGCACAATGGGAGAACCCCAGAGGGCAGAAGTTCGCTATTGATGTTTACAGTCTTGCATCTAAGCTGTTAATGCTCAATATGCAGGATACACAAACAAGGAACTTAAGCATTCAGGAGGATGGAAACCGGCAGGGAATTAGCATAGGGAGGAAATCAAGGTCAAAGTCAGCAAGCAAGGCAACAGCTACCCAAATTGGGAGCTAGGACCCTACATAGGATCTCTGTTTCTGCTGTGCTGTGTACTACAGGATAGCTGGCCATAGAGCTTCAGTTGATTCTCTGGTCTTTGCCCCATGTCTTGTTATAGGATTGCTGGATTTACAGATACATGCCACCACATCTGCTTTTTTTACATGGGTTCTGGGAGTTGAATTCAGGTCACGAGGCTTTCATGGACCTAGATGTTTTCATCATCATATTATTATTTGTGCAAGCAGATTAACCATAGAAAATAGTGGGAAAATCTGAGCTAAGGAATAAAGTTAGTTTCTTTTAACTACCTTTCCACAATTCTGTTCATCTTGTAGGTCTTTGGACATAGGAAATCAAATGAATGCTTCCGAGGAGACAAGTGTTACCCATGCTGGAAGTCAGGTAAGAAGACATTTATTTTTACAAAAAATGTTTGAGAGTGTCTCATTTAAGAGTCCTTAATCTTTAAGGAATAAAATGACATTTATTGGGGTGTCTTCAAGTGTTGGGCTTGTATTTCAGCAGATTGACAAGGTCTTTAACAACATTGGAGCAGACCTTCTAACTGGTGGTGATTCAGAAAATAAAGAAGATGGGCTGCAGAATAAACAGAAAAGAGTAAGTTTCTCTACTTTAAAAATATGTTTCC
>CABHPQ010166727.1:6661-47394 GCA_902168405.1 Peromyscus aztecus
GAGAGAGGGAGAGAGGGAGAGAGGGAGAGAGGGAGAGAGGGAGAGAGAGAGAGAGAGAGAGAGAGGGAGAGAGAGAGAGAGAGAGAGAGAGAAAGGACCGTATGGAAGGAGAGAGTGCAGAAAAAAAGAACACAGAGAGGGCACGCCCACTTTTTAGGCTGGGACTCCGTCGCAGGCTGGTGATGTAATTAAGGACATAATCCTTACAAAATTAGAGTTCAGTTTCTTTAAAAATATAATTGTTTTCAGAGTAAAAGAGGGTTGATAGCTTGCTAATCAACAGAAGAGTTTTAAAAACAAAATATAATTACAAAGTCACAAGGCTTTTGTTTTGGTCACTTTCCTATTAACATGAAAAGACACCATGACTAATGTAACTTAAAAATGAAAGCATTTAATGGGGGGGCTTGCTTACAGTTTCATAGAGTGCAACCAGGACCATCATGTCGTGGAGCAGGACAGCAGGCAGGCAAGTGTGGCACTAGAGCAGTAGCTAAGGGCTTACATCTGATCCACAAGCATGAGTTGGGGTATGCATGTGTGTTGGGGGGTAGGCCTGGCCTAGGTTTTTGAAATCTCTAAGTCCACTCCCAGTGATACTTCCTCTAACAAGGGCACACCTCCTAATCCTTCCTCAAACACTTAACTAACTAGAAACAAAGCATTCAAATATATGAGCCTATGGGGGTCATTCTCATTCAAACCACTACAGCTTTCTACATAGGCGTTATGGAAGATATTCTAAAAGAAAGTTGAACTAAAGAAGGTTATGGGATAAAGTTAAACTAAGGAAGCAGAGGGAAAATATTTAAGAGTAATCTATTAGACCTCAAATTACTATTTGTGTAATAGCATTAAAAGGAAAAGGAAGGATTTGTATTGATTAGGCAGGTGTATTAGTTACTTCTGTTGATGTGATAAAACACCATGACCAAGCAACTTACAGAAGGAAGGGTTCATTTGGACTTACGGTTCCAGAGGGTTAAGAGCTCCTCATGGCAGGGTGGTATGGCAGCTGCTACAGAAGCTGAGCACTCACATCTTGAGCCACAAGCACCAAGCAGAGAGCACACTGGGAATGGCAAGAGTCTAACTCTCAAAGTGTACCCCCAGTGACACATTCCTCCAACAAGGACACACCTCCTAAGCCTCCCCAAACAGTACCACCTACTGGGGACCAAGCATTTAAATGCCCAAGACTAGGTGGAATGTTTCTCATTCAAACCACCACAGCAGTGTGATATAAGGGAAGTTATCATAGTGACTGATATTAATTTACTAACTTAGTGCTACCATGTCAAAGGATTTTTAGGGTTGTAGAGAGAGTTGATGATAGAACAACAGGTTTCAGGACAAAAATATGTTTCATTCTTTCACAGCACAATTGGCAAACAAAGCTAAATACAGCTGAAATAAGTTGCTTTAACTAATCTAAATGGAGAGATGTACGAACCATAAAAAACATTTTCTATAAAATGCTTACATATGCCGGGCGTTGGTGGCGCACGCCTTTAATCCCAGCACTCGGGAGGCAGAGCCAGGAGGATCTCTGTGAGTTCGAGGCCAGCCTGGGTTACCAAGTGAGCTCCAGGAGAGGTGCAAAGCTACACAGAGAAACCCTGTCTCGAAAAACAAAAACAAAAACAAACAAAAAAAAAATTAAAAAAAAATAAAATAAAATGCTTAAACTTTTAAAACATTGATAACGCCTAAATAAATTATCCACACTTGAAACTATGCATTCTATATTTGAATAATGTAATGCAATAAAACTAGACAAGGTCAGGATAAAGAAGTTTAATTAACTAGGAAGTAGGAAACAAAAATTCCATCTCCAAAATAATTTTTGTATCAAAGAAGCAAAAACTGAAATCACAAACAACCCTAAAAATCATGAGATATACAAATTCAAGGAATGAATAATCCAGAAGGAAGCAAATATAAAATGCTAGAAAAAAAATACAGGAGGCTCTTCATCCAACATGAGGAAAATAAAATGATAATTAACAAATAAAACCTAGGAAAAGCAGAAGAAAAGTAAAATAAATGAACAGAAAAGAAAGATAAAACTAGGCTTGTAAAAAAAGAAGTCAATGACTAATAATACCACTAACGTTATTATTCAAATACTTGGCCTAAAAGACTTTAATAAAAAACAAGAGAGACTTCTGGGTTTTCTTCTGATATGTAAAGAACTTGGGTAAGATCATTCCCAAACACTCAGAAAAAAAAAACTAGGTGAACAAATTAGAAATTAACAACTTTTCTTATAGTCATCATAAAATAAAGTCCCAGGGGATGCTGCCACCCTAAAACCTAGACAGGCAGGTGAACCCCAAAAGCCAAAGCCAAGATCAGCTTGTCTGATGAACAGGCATGAGTGGCTAACTGGGAGGAACAGAACCATGCATATTAACAGTCCAAAAGGCTGTGTATGAGTGAGTTGGAGAGTGGGACACTCTGGAGGGCTGCAGGCTTAATGTTCCCAATGTATTCGTGGAGGTTACCTCAGGAAATCCCTCAGGGTTCTCTTCATGAACCACGAGAGATCTGGTTCTCACACAGAAAGGGGAAGGTGGTAGCTATTTCACAAGGCCTTTGTCCTTCCGAACAAAAACCTTCTCTCTGACAAGGAAAGTTGGCAGGGGCATGCAAGGCTGGTTGAGATCTTTCCAGACGTTCTCCAAGCTGGGCAATCATGTTTCTCTCACTTCAGGAAGCTCTCAGCTCTCTGTCTCTCATAAAAGGGAAGAAAGGGCTAACACATAGGTCTACTAACACCCTAAAACTTAATCGTAAGCAAACCTTTCCCTAAACTCCAGGGCCACTCTGACAGGTCTCCACCACAACAACAATGGATTCTAGATGAAAACTTGGGAGATGCCAACTCTATCTAAGGAGTTGTTCCTAGGGAAGCTTCACAACACTGAGATGTAGACAAAGTCACAAGAGAATTTGAAGTTACTAGCAGCTATGTTAATACAACCCAAACCCTACTCAGGTTAGTATGAATTCTCACAGTGAGGTCTGTTTACGATAGCTTCTGACATACATCATTACCAACTTTCAGGAAGAATTACAAAGAGGTCCAGAAAAGAAATGGTCTAAGGCAAAACAAATCTCATCAGAAATAGGCTCAGATATGATAGATGTGTTACAATTAATATACAGGGAACTTAAAATAACTTAATACATTAAGGTTATAGTGGAAAATATACCCGGATAGCTGATGGGTAATGTAACGGATGGAAATGTAAAAAGGAAGAGAAACAAAGGTTCTGGAAATTGAAAACATTGCAATAGAAATGAAGGATGCTTTGTTGTCAGCAAATAGACGTCTTATCAGTGGACATGGCTGGAAGAATCAATGAACTTAAAGACAGGTTGATAGAAACTTCCTATGCTGATGGGTAGAGAAAACGGAACTGTGAGACACACTTCTGGATGGTTCAGGACACACTTAGCTGGAGCGAACAGAGAAATAGACAAATAAACATTTAAAGTATTATTGCTGAAGTTTAAAAAGGGAGTGATATGCAAAAGCAGAGATGCAGAGCACTCAGAGAATGCTAAGTCAGGTGAATCTGGGGTTCAGGAAATTTATCAAAGACAACAACAACAACCACCAAAGGGTCATCAAGTCATCCCTTCATCAACCTGCATAAAACCAAAGGCAAAGCCGGAGGGAAACCCACCTACCAAACCAGAAGCACAAGAAAGTTCTTGTCGGAAAGTAGCCTGTCAAGAAGAGGAGGCAGCACAATATTTACAGTGTTGAAAGAAAGAAAAAAAGAAAGAAAGAAAAGCCATCAATCTGGAATTCTATGAGCAACAAAATTATCCTTCAAAAGAGAAGGGGAAATGAAGACTTTGTCAGGAAAACAAAAACTGAGGGAATTTGCTGCCAGCACAAGCCACACAAAAGATCTACAGATGGCAAACATGCAATAAACTATGCTCAACAGCATTTGTCATTAGGGAATTACAAATTAGAAACAAGGAGAAGTGACTACAATCCTATTAGAATGGCACAAATCGAAACCATTGACAGTATTAATTGCTGGGATACGGGACAGCCAGAACTCTCATTCATTGCTGGTGGGAAAGCAAACTGGTACGGCCAATTCTGAAAAAACAGTGGAAGTGTCTTATAAAACTAAACGTGGCTCTACAATGTCATCTGCCCACCACACTCCTAGCTACTCACTTAGCTGGTTTGAAAACTAATTTGTACATAAAAATCTGCACACAAATGTTTACCGGGGCTTTTTATTCATAGATATCTCCTAATTGATCGATGGATAAATAAGCTATGATGCATCTGTGTGAGGGAATATTATTTAGCTATTAAAATGGTGAGCTATCAAGCCAGGAAAAGATGCGGATTAATTCTAATACAGATTGAAAAATGAAGGAAGCTAGTGGCAAAGGCCAGGGCTCTGTTAGTCTAACGGTGTAACATCTCAGAAAAGGGAAAAGAATCAGGGAAAGGAAGCTATGTGCACAGCTGAGAAAGCTGACTAAACAGCTGACTAGGTACTACCCCCATCCCACTGTCCCACTCTATAGATGTGTGTGTGTGTGTGTGTGTGTGTGTGTGTGTCACAGAGTTAAAGCAATTGGCTCAAATTAATAATGACCAGTCAGTAAGGGCAAGAATTGAATAGAAGTCAACAGTCTTCAGAACTCATAATTTATACCACTTTCATCTTTGTCTTTTTAACTCTGATCCCATTCAAACATTTTAAAAATTATTAATGAATGAAAGTCACTATGAACTAATTCCCTGTAATTCTAAGGGAGTAGAGGAATGTTCATGGCCAGTTGAGCCTGCTACAAACAGCTACTTTTTTAAAAAAAGCAATTTTTATATTTGATTAGAACCACTTATATGATTTTTTTTAAATTAGCCTCACCCCATAATGTTTCTCACATTAAAACAGGTATGTCACCGGAGTCTGTTAATGAAAGCAAGTCTTGTGAATATTATGGGGGAGACAAAAATCAACATTATTTGTTGATAATGACAATTGCTTACCTAGAAAAGCATGTCAGAATCACATGAAAGGCAGTAACACTGATAAAGGCATTTAATCAAATGGTCTATTAAGAGCCAGTTAGATGGCTCGGCCGGCAATGGTGCTTCCAACAAAATTGTTAGTCACAGAGCCTGGCATTCCTGAGTTCCACTATTGCTACCCAAAGTGTAAAAGGAGAGAACCAACTCCTGCAGCTGTCCTCTGCTCTCCACACATGCATCCTGGCATGTCTACGTCTGGTGTGTGTGTGTGTGTGTGTGTGTGTGTGTGTGTGTGTGTGTGTGTAATCATGTATGTGGGTGCCTGTGAAGGCCACAAGAAGGTGTCACATCCTGGAACTAGAGTTACACATGGTTGTGAGCCACCCTGTCAGGATGCTAAGGACTGAATGCACATCCTCTGGAAGAGCAGCAAGAGCTCTTAAACGTCAGGCATCTCTCCAGTCTCCCCCTCCAAAATCAACGGTAATAGTTTCTCTGTATAGTAGAAATAGCTACTTAGAAACACTCAAAGCAAAAACAATCATATTAACAACAACCACAAAACAGGAAATAACAAGGGTAAATCATAACAAGAAGCATGGCAGGTCTATCTAGAAATATCACAGATTTAACTTTGGGACAGAGAAAAACCTCATAATTCAGGAGACATTCATTTTTCCATATTAGAAACTTCAATATTTTAAAGATGTCATTTTCCCCCAAATTAATTTATACATTTAATGCAATCCCAATTAAAATTTGATGAGATTTTTGTCTGGAACTTGACCAAATGATTCTCAAGTTCATTTGGAAGAATAATTGTGTAAGAAGAGTCATGAACAGAACAAGAAAAATGAATAATGAGATTGACTTGCCCAATTTGAAATTAAATGATCACTGTGGGATGGCAGGAAATAGCCAGAGAGAGACATGAAACTAAAAAGAAGAGCCAGAAACTGAGTAAAGGAGGAATAATGATGTGGTGTATACCAATAGTATCCAGTTAAAATATTAGGGAAAACCAACTATTTATTAAGTAGTTGGTTCAACAGAACATGATTGAAGGGAAGTATATAAGGAAAAACAAATTAAAATCTTATACTATAACTGATACAGAAATAAATTCTGAATGTTGCAAGATTTTTTGAAAAGAAACCATTAAAATTCTAGAATGTATAAATAGTATCAAACTTCATGGTAGTAAATGACTTAAAATGTACAAATTCAATGGCTGAAAGGAAATGATTAATAATGCCTTTGATTATATAAAATTATATGACTCTTGAATAACAAAACCAAACTCAAATTTACTTGTCCAGTTTAAGATTAAGTAATATTCTTATACCATCAACAATATTAAAAGACAAACCTGAGCATCGTTTGCAAGAATAATATAAAGCACGATTTAGTTTTCTTCACTTATAAGGAGATCACATGAGTCAACAAGATGAGAGGATAATCTTTAAGATCTGGTTTAGGAATAGACAAGGCAGTTTACAAAATCCGTACCCCTGGTTTTATCATTTTAATACGCCGAATTCGCCAGCTGGGATAAACTAAAACACCAGTGCCTTGTCACTTGTTTGCTAGGTTGAGAACGCTGCAAGTTACTGATAGTATGCAGTTTAGTAAGGGCATAAAAACAGATGTCCGCACACATGTGGGTGAAGGTACAAATCCAGTCAACAAACCTAGAGCAGTATACTCTGCAGACTGCAAAGGTGTGCATCCTTAAGTACATTAGGTCAGTTCCTAGAATAAATCTAAGGGGTATGACTGAATGAATAACAAGAGATGCAGGTTCAAGGAAGGCCGTAGCAGTCTTAGACTATGAGAAGCCAGAAAACTCTGTCAATATTCGCAGTAAAACACTTATTGGCTACACCATGCCACCTCCTGACAGGAGACTATCAGGCAGCAGTTGAAAGGGTGGCCAGTTGTAATTTTTATATATTAGTTAAAATTAATTCTTAAAATTAATTGTTAGAGAATTATATAGTATATTATTTCTGCATTAATTATAGCAGTTTAAAATATTAGGGAAATCAACTATTAAGCAGGTGATTCCATAGAATATGATAGGGGAAATACATAAATAATTGTGTAAATACGTTAATGTGTATATATTCAAATGTATGTGTGTGTGTGATTATAAATTTCCAAGAGGTGATCTCTGTCTCTCTCTCTGTGTTTCTGTGTGTCTCTGTTCTCTCTCTCTCTCTCATTCTCTCAGTAAATTCAGCTGTTTAACTAGAGCTATGTAAATGTGTAGTTTATTGGCTCTGTGCTGTCCATACCACTAAAACAGTATTTTCTTCATAAGTTTTTGTGAGAATCAAACAGTTTACACAGAATAACCTTTAGAACAGTACCTGGCATTTAGTTACCTGGCTCAACAATTCACCATTAGCATCAGCAGAGTCATTATTACTGTTAATATTCTCCACCAAAATGTAAGAGCACAGATGAGAACAAGCAAGTCACTGGGCAGTCCTGGAATCTTCTCATTGCTCCCACCTCAGCCCCATGTGGTCTTCAGGGTATAGAGACCTATAAGGTCCCAGTGAAAGACATGTTGAGCCATGGTCATTCTTACTGAAGAGGGACTGACAGTAATCTCTCAAGTCTAGAGACTCCTAGAAATGACCAGTGAGATGTGGGGGGCCAGAAGCATGGATTTATATTTGAGACCAGATCAGTGCAATGTCTACGATGGCATTCTCAGATCTGTACTCTAATGGCCCCTGAGAAACCCATGCACTAAAAGTAAGTTTAAAGCATGTGGGTGTTGTATGTGCAACAAGTTTCTATTTAGAGAACAAAGCATGATCTTAACAACACTTCATTCCAATGCATGCACTTATCTTGTTCCTAGGTTTGAATTATAATCCACAATAGGTACTGCCAGGAGAGCCTTAGACCTGAGCTAAGCTATCCAGACCTGCATCACTGGTCCAATTTCAGGATGGTCCTTTTTTTCTGTTTCAGGGCTTTGCTGGTTAGAATGGTTAACCTGAGCCCTGTGGAAGAAGCAGGTCCTGAGCTTTTTTTTTTCTGCCGTAGAGAAAAGGAGAGACACTGAGGACCTCCACCAGCAACAGATGAATAGCAGGATCTTGTTTGCCGTGGAGAAATGTTGATTTCATATTTGTCTGTCCGTGTGAGATGAATGCTGGGCATGATTTACTCACTCCAGAAAGTGTTGCCTGTAATGTGGAGACACAGACCAGTTTAAAAGGAACAGTAATCACAGCCTGTGCTATTCATCTTCGGCTGCCTCGGAGCACCGTGAGCTGATTGACTCTTGCCACAGCTGGCTGTTGGGAGAAGCTGTCGCCTCCCACCTCCCAGTGGCTCAGCCCTCCCTTGCTCCTTGCCAGCTTGAAATTCCCTAGCTCCTGAGATCCCATTCGGTAGAGTTGAGCATTAAGTCACTGTTTTCTGTGACAAGCTGCTTAGCTTACCTCACCAAACCACTGGCACCTGCTATCCAATCTGCGACCTTCAAGTAGATTGCTAGTTTGCTGGCTTGCCGGTTCATCATGGAGTCAGCTGTGCCTCTAGAACTGTGTGAGTTGCCCATCCAAGATGCTTTTGTATGCCAGCCTTCCTTGGGGGCAGGCCTGTCCATGCTGGAATTCAGTCTTTGTTCTTACTTGTTTCTCTTGATTCCCTTACCTAATATCAAGCTTCTAGAGGCTGAAACCACTGTGATCATTAATCCCAAATGGTGACATTGCTGGTCCATTTGCGACTCCAAGGCTGTCTAGGCAGCTAGAATCATGTTGCTACACAGAGGATTTCTTGGGTAAGCCTTGTCTGTTATCTTCCACCACTCTACTTGAACTCTGCCCTATTTCTATAGTTGGTTTTGCCTTTCCAGTGTCAGCCAGTTCATGGAGCCAGCTGTGCTTCTGGAACTGTCTGAGTTGCCATCTGAGACACTGGCTCAGAGAGACCCTGTATACCAGCTGCTCTTCCAGGGACTGGAACCCCAAGAGTAAACAAGACATCCCAGCCTTTTCTATAATGGCAATGCCATAGGGGACAGGTATGAAATAAGTCACAATGTCACATAAGATCCCATGAGAGGGATAGTGGTGTAGTGAAAACAGAGCAAGGACACATTGTTACCAATGAACCAGTTTTGGTGATAGGCATCAAGGGAAGGGAAGGGCTCTCAGATGTCTAGAACACACCCAAGAGTCCACAGAGAGCACTGACCACTGTATGCAGCAGGGCAGTGGAGTTAACTCGGACACACATTAGCTGTCCGAGAACCCAATTCTATTTCCTCCAGGGAAATGAAAGAGAAACAGCAGGGCAAGTGGGATTGTTTAGTATTTGACGGCATGTTCCTATTTTTAAAACTCCTTAGAAGCGTCTGAGGTCCCCTCTCATCAGCCCTGTGGGATTACGGGTGCCTAATTCTTTAGAAGTGTTTTCCTCTAGAGGGAATGTCTGAGCAATGGTAGAGTCACACTCGTATCTAGGCTGTTTCTCACTGGGAATTATTTGTTTGAGAGACTTTTCTCAGATGTATGGAAATCTGATGTGATGTAAAAGCCTTTTGGAAACAAACATTAGACATAGCAGGATGTACTACAGGATTCGATGGAAAGGAAACACAGTCTTTTATTTATTAATGTGTTTTTGAAAGTTTCATACATGCATAGGCTACATTCTGCTCACACCCATCCCTGCATCCTCTCTCATCCTCCTCCCACCTCCAGCAACCCTCTACCTCCCTTTCACCGAGTCCCCCTCTCATGTCTTTTGTTTGTTTTTGTTGTTTTGGCTTTGTGACCTGTTGGGTTTACCCAGGGTCACTCATATGAGTGGGGGTGGGGGTTGGGGAGGGGTGGTGAGACAAACGTCTCACCAATGGCCATACCACTGAAGACAGTCATCCCCCTTTGCCCCAGCAGCCCCAGACTATCATTCCCTCCCATGGACAGGGCAGGCATTCCCTCCTCCAGCTCTGACTGGATGTTTACAGGCTCAGTCTTGCACAGCCCCTATGCAGGCAACTGCTGCGGTTGTCAGTTCACAGATGCGTTAACCATGTCATGCCCGCAAGTCCAGCCTTCCTCCACCTCTTGACTCTTGCATTCTTTCCATCTCCCCTTTCATGGTGAAGAAACAATTCTTTTCTTTTCTTTTCTTCATTAAGAAATTTTTTATTCATTTTACATACCAACCACAGATCCCCCCTCTCATCCCTCCTCCCACCTCCCCTCCAGCCTTAACCCCCCCACACACAACTCACTTTTCAGCTCTCCTCCTCCACAAGGTAAGGCCTCCCAAGGGGAGTCAGCAGATCTGATCCATTCAGTAGAGGCAGCTCCAAGCTCTTCCCCCTGCATCAAGACTGTGTAAGGTGTCCCACTATAGGCAGTGGTCTCCAGAAAGCCAGCTCATGCACCAGGGATAGATCCTGATCCCACTGCCAGGGGCCCCTTAAGCAGACCAAGCTATGCAGCTGTCTCACTTATGCAGAGGGCCTAGTCCAGTCCCATGCAGGCTCCACAGCTGTTGGTCTAAAGTTCATGAGTTCCCACTAGCTTGGTTCAGTTGTCTCTGTAAGTTTCTCCATCATGATCTTGATGCTCCTTGTATCATAGAATCCTTCTTCCTCTCTTCGACTGGACTCCTGGAGATCAGTCTGGTATTCTTCGGCTGTGGATCTCTGCATCTGCTTCCACCAGTTACAGGATGAAGGTTCTATGATGACAGTTAGGATATTCACCAATCTGATTACTGGGGTAAGCCGGCTACCTGGTGCTAGGGAAGTTCCCAGGAATCCACAAGGAGGACCCCAGCTTAGACTACTTAGACTACTAGCAGTAGTGGAGAGGGGGCCTGAGGAAACAAATCCTCAATGCTCATCGTAAATGAAAGCAGTGATTTCAAAGAGTAGCAGCGTATGTACGGCAGAGACACGGTGGGCTGTTTCCTTCTCACACCGAGCATAATTTTACACTGTCCATCGGGCTGCTGGGATGCTTTGTCTGGCTCTCTTTTGTCTGATGGTTGGTTTGGTTTGTTGCATGTTGATGGTGCTAGGAATAGAACCCAGAGCCTTGCACTTGGATAAGTCCTGAGTTCCACTAAGCTGTCCCTCAGCCCCTGACACCGGTTTTTGAAAGGCATATCTTAGAGTTTTGCTTCATTGGTAAGTTAATGTTTGTTTTTCAGAAACTACTATACTAAATGCTGTACTCTGGCTCTTCTCCATTGCTCCATTCCAAAATGACCTCAGTTTTAGTCTAAAACTTAATTTAGTATTCCAGGAAAGGTGAGAGACAGTTAAAGAGGAAATATAAATAGATGCCTCCTTGGTTCCAAACATGATTCGGCAGTGGCTGCAGTCACAAACTCAATTGCTTTCTCTGACCTCAGGGACCAGGAAGATGGGGACTGTAGTCTGCTTGTAGATGGGTCCAAGGTGACCTAACAGTCATTTGTGAGGAAACTGAAAGCAAAAAAAGATTCAGTGCCTCAGAGTGGTGTGGTGATATTGTTTCCCAATATATTGTGCACCCTAATAAACTTATCTGGGGTCAGAGAACAGAACAGCCACTAGACACAGATGCCAGAAAATGGTGGCATACACACACCTTTAATCCTAGCATTCCAGAGGCAGAGATCCATCCAGATCTCTGTGAGTTCAAAGCCACACTGGAAACAGCCAGGCATGGTGACTCACACCTTTAATCCCAGGAAAAGATAGCAGGAAGCAGAAAGGTATATAAGGCATGAGGACCAGGAACTAGAGCCTGGTTAAGCTTTTAGGCTTTTGAGCAGCAGTTCAGCTGAGATCCATTCGGATGAGGACACAGAGGCTTCCAGTCTGAGGAAACAGGATCGGCTGAGAAGTTGGTGAGGTGAGGAAGCTGTGGCCTGTTCTGTTTCTCTGATCTTTCAGCGTTCACCCCAATACCTGGCTTCAGGTTTGTTTTTATTAATAAGACATTCTAATTATTCGTGCTACAGAGTGGCCCACAGGTGGTATGGGTGAGTGACCCACATGTGGAGTGAGTGAGTCACATGTGAGATGGGTGAGTGACCCACATATGGAGTGAGTGAGTCACATGTGAGATGGGTGAGTGATCCACATATGGAGTGAGTAGGCCACATGTGGGGTGGATAAATGACCCATATATAGTATGAGTGACCCACATGTGAGAACCACAGCCATACCATGTTGTAAGGAAGAAGAACATTGGTTGACAAGAACAGGGAAGAGTTGCCCCAAGTTACTTGTAAGCTAGAGCTGAAAGAATGAACATGTTACAAAAGCTAAACCCAGGAGAAGTCTATAAGCATACCCGGGTCTGAGAAAGTCACTGGACTCACTTAAACATTCTGTGTTTCTGTGCTGTCCCCCATGGCTGGAACCTCAGGGCCTTCTCTGTCACACATGCAAAACCAATCTGCTCCCGTGACATAGAGCATGAAAGTTCATCTCCTAAAACTTTACACCCTATTGAAAGAATATAATAGTGTTAAAGAAAAGCTAATTCCGTGATCCCTTCACATCGGGATACAGATGGGAGGCCATTTTCAAGGGACATTTTTTTTGTCCCAATTCCCATCAAATAGCTTCTGAAATAGGCATGACACAGCCCCCTTGAATAAAATAAAATACCTTATTTAATTGCCTGAGTGACACTCGGGATTGTGCTGCCAAAGCAAGTTTCAACAGGCCCAATCAGAAGCAATATTAAAGGGGAAAACTCAACTGTGCAGTGGCCTGGGCCCCAGCCCACACGGACCACCAGCCTGGGCTGCTGGAAGTGAAAACATGTCCAGGAGGATGTAAATGAAATCTGCAAAGGAGCAGAAGGGAGAAGAATCCATTTCCTAGGGTAATGAGCTCACTGATTGCCAGGATGACACTCTGCCTGACCTTCAGGATTCAGAGGGACATTATATATAGGGACAGGAACAAGGAAGACCTGGGAAGAAATCCTCATCAAAAATGACCCATAACCTCCCTTGTCCTGAAGAAGGCTGAGATGACTGAAGAACCAACCAGCATAATATGAATAATAATTGCATAATAATTATAATTTTTCCCTGTGATATAGTTCTATTGCAAGATATAATCTGGGGAAAGATCATCACTTGCTTTAATATAGCATACTAGTGTAATAAATGTCTTCCATGGTGCTGGATGATTCAGCATTCCTTCATCTAAGCTCTTTGGAGAGCAGCAATGAATAGCACAGCAGTACATGTAGACAGTGTCCTCACAATTGAGTAATGATATCTAAAACTGGTGTGGGTACAATAGACCTGTGAAGTAAGAATCTTCTGGAAGATTTAAGTCTTGCTGTTCTGACAGTAAGAACTCAACAGACCCTAGACAAAGCCACACAAATCACATCAAGATACGAAGGAAGCCAAGATGGGCCCAGAATTCTGAAGCCACAGAGACATACTGCAACAGAGTCCTGGGAGCAAGGCAACCAGATGTAGCTGCTCAGGGCTGCCCTACCTTACTTGTCCTTGTTCACACTGCTTGCCCTGACCCCAAGTGTTCTACAGGATTTAATGTGAAACAAACGGCAGCCAAGCTGAGTGCTACCGGGGTATTGATGCAAGAGTGTGAGTCGTCACAGTAAGGGGATTCTAAATAGATTTTTATAGGGTCAGCTCCTGGGAGCTTCTGGGGAAACTAGACCAGAGCATAAAAAACACCCACCATTTTGTTTTCACTCTTCGTGTGGATTTTGACAAATGAGAGTAACAACTAGTTGTCATAGAAAGGCCATGGAAATAGAATTCCAGAGACAGGAGTATTGTTGATTTAATCTTAGCATATTCATAACAAATGAGTCAGTGCTTTTATATCTAAGTTATGTCATGTTCAAAGGAAACTCCATTTCCCCAAATTCTGGTGGTTAGACAAAAGCCACCATTCCTCAGGCACTTGTGAAGCCTGGTCCCCTCTACCAAAAGGAGCCATTTCCCTTATCACTGGCAGAAAGGAAAGGAATGACTACCTGCAGTGCCTATTAGCATACTCATGCTGGCATCCAGGCTCCCTCAGCATCACAAGTAGCTGTTACACGTTTCAGAGGCTATGTTAGCATCCTACCTCTGCTCACCACACCCCACCCTAGACTTCTTTAGCTCATGGGCTTCCCTCCCCTGAGCTACTCATTCTCCTTATAGCCCTGCTGTTTCAGCTATACCCCCTCTCTGGTGCCTGCTCTTTTTGTCTTCCTTGCTTAGTCCCCCCTCCCCCATCTCTGTCTCCCACCCTCCCACCCCCCACCCACTGCCAATCTGCTCTTCTTCTGCTTTTCTCACGACCAGGTTTAGTCTGTTGGCCATGTTCAATCTACTACTATTCTCACTCTGCTTTGGACTCTTCTAGATGCTCTCTCATCTCTACAATAAAAAATATTCCCCTTAACCATACCGTGGAGTGGTCATGTTGTCAGTTTACACATATTAGACCTAGGGGGAAAAAACTACAATGCTGATTAAAGTATGGTTAATTAATACATTTAATGTTTGAAAATAATGTTTCCAAATGCAGAAGAGAAATAGTAAGTAACATTACAGAATATGAGGGTCATATGTAAGACTGGGGCTTCCGGAAGAATGGCAGTGGCTGAGGGGATGGCATGAAGCAATAACATGTTTTGCCTCTGAATTATGGGTTGTTTATGAGCAATTTCTTTTCCGGCTGCTTGTAACTTTTTTTGTTCTACCATTTTTCTACAGTTAAGTGTTTTTTGCAACCTCAAGACACTATTCAAAGAAAAACAGCATTCTCTAACTGTGCTGATTCTAAGTCCTGGTAATCGTGGGTGATCTTTGGTAAGGTTAGCATCAAAGACACTAAGAGGGAAATGAACAGCCTTGATTATATCACCCATGTATGGGACATCTAATTCTGTCTGCCATTCAATTCTGTTGGTTCGTGCAGGACTTCTCTTTCTGAATTCAGTCAGTTCTGAGACAACTGTAAAAAATATGTTCAGGGATGCTAAGAGAAAGACCTAGACCTCTATGTAACACCAATTTATGACTACCCAGTCCTCTCTCTTGTGGCTCACTAAGGGTACAATATAGATATCCAATTTGGGTTTTAAAGGTGTGTATAAAATGATCTGGTCAATAACAGAGTGGATGCAGTCATCTCTGACAGAGAACTCTATGTGTAGATGAGGGGGTGTGAATATAATGGGCATTGGGGAGAGAACAAGGAGAGGAGTAAGGCTCTAGTGCAGCAGTTCTCAATCTGTGGGTCATGATCCCTTTGGAGGAGGTTGAATGACCTTTTCATAGGGATCACATACCAGATCCCCTGCATATCAGATATTTACAATTCATAACAACAGTAAAATTACAGTTATGAGGGAGCCACAAAATAATGTTATGGTTGGGGTCACCACAACATGAGGAGCTGTATTAAAGGGTCACAGCATTAGGATGGTTGAGAACCACTGCTCTAGTGGATGTAGAGTATAGGGAACAGGATGGGGTACAAAAGGCTGAATAGGTGGCTGGAATCAGGTAAGAGAAGACTTCTAAGTGCTACCTAAGAGTTTGGATATGAGTTTCAACATATCACCAGGAAATAGCATTGGTAGCTGTTTTCAGCATAGGTCATTCACATTCTGTCATCAGAAATGTTTATATTTGAATTCTTTGTTGATTCCAAGATCCTAATTTAACATTAAGTCATTCTTATGCATTAAGAGTTTAAACAATTCACTAATGCACCATAGTATCTCACTTTGTCATAATTTAGAAATACCATTACTGTTCATTCATTCATTCATTCATTCATTCATTCACTCACCCCTCCATCAACAATTTCAAATATGTATCATATGCCCCCAAATAGGAAGAATAAAAGACAATGAAGACAATCACTGTGACATTATGAAATGACTATACAGTTGAAAGAGTGTGTTGATTATTGAACTCCATTTTATAAAGATTGTGTAGAAATACTGGGAGAAATGATGGATAAGTAATAAATCTGGATATGGAAAGATTGTCAGACAGCTCATACAGCAGTCTGATAATATGAAGGTCAAAATAGAGGAAGCTGTGGTCAAACACACTAGCAAATGAGAAAGGAGACACCTGCAACATACTTTCACACAGACAAAACCAAAAAGTGCTGAATGGCCGATGGGTCATACACTCTCTCCTGAGAGGTGGAAATAGAAAAAGCTGTAAAGACTGATGAAGTGTGTTAGCTCATTGTTCTTTACTTTCTTGACATCTCATGTACCCTGGGGATTGCCAGTATTCTCATCCTTTGGATGTGCCTTCCTGGGCTAAGGAGGCTGGAAAATTAACCACTGCTACTGCCTTGCATGTTAAGTTTTGGTTTGTGGCCCAGGTGCCAACAGTGAGATGCACTCTTGGAAGACTGGCATTTGGGAGTGCAGTAGAGAAAAGGCATGGCAGGGAAGCCTCCACTTCTTCTGAGTGGACTTAGAAGCTCCAGCTGGATTCTGTGGTTAAGACTTTGGGCACAAGCCTATAGCCTGTGCATTTCTACTGTGTGGCCATGATCCTGGGACCTAAGGTTTAGCCAAATTGTTTCCTTTCTTGCTGCTTGAGGCAGTGGAGATGAAATAGTACTTCTCGGGAGATGAGCTTGGGTTGCCACTCTAGATCATCTCCGGTGACCCAGCTGACCCCTGCATCTTCATCTCCTCTGGTAATTTGGTAAGCGCAAAGTTCCCTTTATCAAATTTCTGTTTTCTAAGTAAGCATGATTAATTTGTTCCCCTGCTCCCTGGCTGGTGTCACCACTCATGACTGTATTTCATCAAAGGCTGTCTGACAGGACTCAATAAATACTTATGTATATGTCTTGTGACTTCAGTCCTTTGTTCTCCTTTAGCCTCCAAGCTCTGACTCTCTCTTTTCTCACATCACAAACACAATGTTCTATATGCAGCATCAATCATTAAATACTTTGAAAAAAATTACTGCTTTTCTTCTCAACTCCGGTTCCAAAAACAAAGGCCATGATCATACAAGAGAAAACACTGAGTCTGGGGGGCAGGGGGGAGAGGTCTCATAACTATTAGCTCAGAAGTAGTACTAAGTTCTGTGAACTCAACATTACTTGTGGAAGGAAAGAGGTTTCTGTTCCTTAAGCTTCCAGGTGACATTAGATGAAGCCAATGTGGAAATGAGGAGAGGGTACATAATAGACTTGGCTGCTGTGCTTCTCTTCTAAGAGATTAGAAGCTTGGGAGGACACTTTCTCTGCATTGGGGAGATTGTCCAAGGAGCCTGATTCTCTAGGGCAGTGGTTCTACACCCTGGCTACTCTTTAGGATTCACTACTGGAGCTAGTGACCTGCCCTACCCTCAGAAATTCTTTTTTTTTCCCTCTCTTCAACTGGGAGAGGAAAAGAGTCATTATTTCTAAGAATTCACTAATAAGTGTCCCCCTGATAAGTTTCATGGACCAGTGTTGAGAATTACCTGGACCCATGCAGGCAATCAAAGCCATCAGCCTATTTTCCATTTATGTTTTTTACTTGTCTGCGGTGTTTATCATTAGTCTGCTTTTCCATTCATGGACTCTTCACTTAAACCCTCTTATTGTTTCTTTGATCAATTATGTCAGAAAAGCTTTCATTAATTTTGTTTCCATCCCATAATTTAGTAGTACCCCATGGATTTTGACATACCACTGCTTTGGTATAAATTCTAAATATTTCCTAATTCTTAATATGATTTAGAGCCAACCTATGAAATATTTTTCAAAATGTGTGCATATTTTTATTTGAAGTATATTTATATGATGGCTTGGGCTATCTTTTTTTTTTCATTAATTTTCACTTTAGCTGTTTCTATATTTTCCCCACACTCCAGGCCCTGGAAGCCACTACCCTATATTCTGATTTCATAAGTTCAACTTTCGAGATGTATATCAGTGAGATATCTCATATTTTTATTAAATTCAATAACTGAAAAAATTCTCTTGCAAACACTTGATTAGGGGTTATCTAAAGAACACCCCAAAAATTAATAAGAAATGCTTCAATAAGTGAATAACCAAATAATTTAGAAAAGGAGGTATGAATGTCTAATAAGTACATGAAAACATTTTGTACCTCTCTAAAGAGGAAACTACAACTTCATATACAATTTGTAGGGAATAGAATACCTGGATGTCCCTCGTATCACTGGTAGGAGTATTGAACATTCAACAACCTTGGAAACTGGGTATTTTGGCAGTTTCTTACAGTTAAGAACATACCTATTCTGTAGCTCAGCAGTCACTCTCCTGGGCATTTATCCAGGGGGAAGGAAAAGGTTGCCCACAAAAAGGCAGGTGTACAAATATTCACAGCTACTCAATCCACATGTTCACCAGCAAATGAATGCATGAGCAATAGCTGATGACTTCATGATATATGACACCAGGGAACAATAAAAATTAACAATTTGCTGATATATGCACCAGTGTAGATTATTTTGATAGACTGTTTGCTGAACAAAAGAAGCCAGACAAAGGAACTTGCTTTAGGATTCTATGTAAATAATGTTCACAGACTAAATTCATGCCTATATGTGGGGGAGGGTGATGTCTGATGACTGGCTGTCTTTAGTGGGAACATGGGCCTAGTATGAGGCTAGTGCTAGAGCTTTAGAGAGCACATTTATGTAAAGCACATAATTTTCGACTCCTGGTGAGTGACACCCTAATGTTTGAGTCTTATGTGCCCTATCTACTGAACCCCTTCCAGTGCTAATCTGGAGAAAAAAGAGGAACTAGGAAGTGTGTTAGTCTAACACTCCCCATGTCACTGCAATCAAATACGTGACTAGAAGAAAATCCAATGAAGGATGTTTTTTGGCCCTTGTTTCCAGGGAAAACAGTCTATCATAGCATGGTACTGTTCATGCCAGTGGAAATGTGGGGCTAAGACTCCTCTAGGGACCTGGAAGTAGAGCAAAGACAGGGTCAAGCACTCTGTGATCTTCCTCCTTTGTTACTTTTTATTCATTCCAGGACTCAAGCCCATAGACTGGTGCTGCCCACATTCAGTATGCATGTTTTGCCTGGGCTAGCCCTCTCTAGAAAACCCCCACAGGCATACTGAAAAGTGAGAGTCTTCATTGCACTAGCTTTTTCATAATCCCACCAAGCTGACAATACAAAATAAACCATCATGGTGTTTAACCACAAGGGACTCAAGATAACCTTCTGGAGTGATGGACACCTTCTGTATCAGCATTGGGATATGATTACATGCAGATGTATAGCCAACTTCATTAAGTGTTTTCCTTAATATCTTTCATTTTGTCAAATGTAAATTCAAAGGGTTGATTAAAAAAATAAAAAGACAATTCTGAAAAGTAGGGTAGGAGATCTTACCAGTTATTAATAATTTTAATTAGAAAGTTATAGTAGACTAACTGACCAATGCAATAGACTAGATAACAGAGATAGATGCAAACATGTTGAAACTTGATGTTTGACAGAAATGATGATACTCAGAATATTGGTTATCCGATTAAAAATAAAGGTAGACTAGCTTATACCAGACACAAATGCAAATAGTAGATTTTGTAGAAGCCAAAAACCAAACAAATGAAAATTCACACCGTAAACCTTAGAGAAGAGCAGGAAACATATTTAACAGGGAAATAAGAATTGTTTTCTTTATAAAGACATCAAAAGCATTAAGCCATAAAGAAAATGCTCATACATTTATCTTTAAAAAAAAAAAAGGCTTAAATGGCCTTTTAGTAAAATACCCTATAAACAATGGGCAAAATCAAACCACGGAATGGAGGTAGTTATTTGTGATGCCTAACAGCTAATTGAGATTTAAGATGCAGAGTGCATAAAGAATTCTTCCCAAAAAGGACAGTGAGTTGACTCAGCTCGTAAAGGCAGTTGCTGCCAACCCCGATGACCCAGGTTCCATCCCCAGGACCCTAATGGTAGAAGGGCAGAACCAACTGACTCCCCAAAGCTGTTTTCTGAGCTACACACACACACACACACACACACACACACACACACACACACACACACGCCAACTAAATAAATATTAAGAATTTCAAGAAAATAACAATAAAAACACAAAAAAAGAGAGGATATAAAAAACAGACTATTTGACAATACTCAGTAAACTTAAGATGCTCAACCTCAATAAATGTAAAACACAAATGACATGCTTTTATTTGTCAATGGGAAGGCCTCAAATAACCCAATGTAAACGTTAGCATAGGCTTGCTGAGAAGTGTATTTACTACTCAGTCTTCACAGGAATGACATCTTTTATTGTAACTGTGAATAAATTTAATTGTTTTCATTAAAATCATATATGTGTGTAATCTTGGTCTCAGAAACTCAATTCTTAGACACCTAGATAAATCGACCAAGAAGACTTTTACATGACTGTTAATAATGTTATCATCTGATTATTAAAATTATTAGAAAAGTTTTTATCAAAAATAGGAATGAAGAAATAGATTGGGATACATAGTCATCTGGTAGTATGAAAATGTCCAAAATGAAAGAGGCAAATTGGGATAAGTGTGACATTTTTACACCTTTAAAGAAAAGCATATAGTATTAGAGAGTCCTAAGGATGAGAACAGAAATATGCATGTGCATATTTTTAAAGATAAAAGAACACAAAAATAAATTGTATTTTCATTTTCCATTTCAGTTGCATGTAGTCAACTGTGGTCTGAAAAGTGTTCAATGGAAATTTCCAGGAAAAAAAATTTAATTGTAGGCCATTCTGAGCAGCATGATAAATTCCCATGTCATCTCACTCTAAGTCAAGAATTCTCTCTGCCCACCTGTGCTATTAGTCATCTGGTAACCACCTCATTACTAGATCAACTACCATGGTATTTCCAATGCTGTGCTCAAGTAGTCCTCCCGGGTCAGCCTGATGCTGCACGCCAACATCATTCGCCTAACACTGTCCAGCACATAAGCAGTTTATCATCTCTCATCATCATCTGAGTACAGCATGAAAAGACATTTAAGAAAGAGAAGGCCAGGGCTAGAGAGAAAGCTCAATGGTTAAGATCACTTGCTGCTCTTTCAAAAAATGGGGGTTTGATTCCCAGTACCCACATGACAGCTCACAACCATCTGTAACTCCAGTTCCAGGAGATCTGATGCCCTCTTCGGGTCTCTGCAGGTGCCAGGCACACACACATACATGACAAGAAACTTACACAGAAAATGAAAATAAATTTTTAAAGAAAGAAAAAAGCCCAGATTTGCATGTATTGGTGAAATTATTAAGGCCACTCCACGTAGTTAAAAGGGAGATTTATTTAGTGTCGTAACTTACAAATGAAGGGATAGGTAGGTTGCAGGATCTGAGAAAGACGCAGCACAGTCTGGCGGTGTTCTCTGGAGAACTCTGCTCGGTCTACCTCCAGCGTCCAGGGTCCAGGAAACAAGAGAAGGTGGTGCATCCGGATCTCGGGTCTTCAGGGCCCTCTCTTGGCCCCGCCTTGTAGGCGTGATAGTTACCGAAGCCTCGATGGGGGTTGGAACTTCCAGACCAAAGCTGGAACGGCTACCCACTACATGCATGGTTTTATGATAGTATATTATTGTAATTGTCCTATTTTATTATTAAGTATTGTTGCTAATCTTTTCCTGTGCCTAATTCATGAGTTAAACCTTGTCATAGGAATCTGTATATAGGAAAAGACATAACGTATACAGGGTTCATTATTTCCATAGCCTCAGATATCTGCTATTTATCTTGGAATTTATCCCCTGTGTATAAGGAGAGATAACAAGCATTTGAGTTTCATCTGTGGAGGAAAGGAACTGCACAGGAAAAGATTTCTAAAGTGGAAAGTGTAGAAATCAAAGGATAGGCAAGAACACATGCCAAAGGTTACCACTCTTAATCCCTAATGTTGGGGATATGAATTCTTTGTTTATTAATGGAGTCTCAGGTAGCCCCAGGATGACCTTAACTCTGACCCTCCTGCTTCCACCTGCTGTGCTTCAGGGCACGCATCACCACACCCAGCCATGGGGAATGTTTTTTTAAATAATTGTATTTCTCATATTTTTGTGATTAAAATTATTTTGAGATGTTAAAAGCTCTGGGCTGATAGCACAACATGCCATTAACTCTGCCACAACTGAACAAGCAACCTTTGCTCTTCCCATATTTCCTCATTAATGCAAACTCAAATGTGCTTTGAATGGTGGAATGAGTTTTCAATTCGGCCCTAAAGTTGAGATTCTCTGCTACAAATGATCTGGGCTAGGTCTTCCATGCCTTTCCCTTGGCTAAGACAGGATGCCTCCTGGTTGTCAGGATTAAGGTTGACAGCCAGTACAAAGCTAGTAGGTGCCTCCTCTTTGGCATTACAGTTCTACACCTATTTTTGTCTGGTAGATATTCCAACTCCCCCAAGACCCTTTTTCAACAAATCTTCCCATGAGCATCTAACATCCAAGAGAAGAGTTACAAGTAGAACCAGAGAAGTCCAAAGTGAATTAAAATATCAGGTTTTTGACAGAAGAGAAAAAAAACAGCCCCTGCTAATAACCTGATTCGACATTTGATTTATGTGGCCCTAAAAGGACAGCCATAAAAATGTATAAGTGAAGGTGTAACACCAAGTGATTTACAAAGGCCTTGGGAATGTGGGTAACAGAAAGCGGTGAAAGTGAGAGCCATAAATCCAGTCTAGGAATCAGTGTTTGATCCCTTCACCCTCCAAGACCCGAGCACACGGGGGTCCTTCACTCGTGGCACCTTTTATTCAGCCTTCAATATGATGACTATTATCCCAGTTTCCAGGTTATGGCTGGCACTGGGCAGGGCATGGAATCTAAGTGTGGCTCTAGGGATGCCTAGTGAGAGAGAAGCCAAAGGATAGAATCCGAACTGTTGACAAATTAATCATATAAGAAACCAAGTAGCTGGTCAAGAGGCAACATTAATCTTTTATAATAGATGGGAGCACTAAATTAACTTCATTTTAACAAGTAAAATTCCAGAAAGAAGTGGTTTCTGTTCTCTAATATCTCGAAAGGTTCCCCAAGAAGAGGAAAAGCACCTCATCTCCAGGTGATAGCAGCACCAATGAATTTAAAAAAAAAAAAGTGAAGTTCACCTGCCAATATGCACTGAGCATTTTCTTTGTGCCCAACACTGTTCTACACTGTTTTAGGAGCTACACGTCGGGCAGTGATGCTGGCAACTGACGCGATACACAGAGCCACGGGAAACCACACTTTAGTGGACACAGAACTATATTATGCCAAATAAAGGAAGACACTCTCCCTTATATCAGAAGTCTCTGATTACTCAGAATAACATGCTAGAGAGTGATCAAAGGGCAGGGGAAATTACTTAGGAAGGTGATTAGAGAAAGGAGCTTGTGCTCAAATTTGAATAATGAGGCTCATACCATGCAACAGTCTGGAGAAGAAAAGTTCCAGAGAAAAGCAATAAGCAAATTTGTGCTGGAACAAGCCTGGAAACATTAAGGAACATGAAAGCCTACTGGGAATTTAACTAATTAATAGACTGGAGAAGGTGACATGGAGATATAGGCAGGACAAGAATAGGAGGCCTATAGGCTTTGGGAAAGAATTTGGATCATACCAAGAGAAGGAGGTTCACACAGGTGAAGTAGATCCTTGCATCATGCCACCTTACATCTGGTTCCAGATGCAACAGAACTAGAAGCTCCTGTACATACTGCCAGGATCTCAATCACACAGCTTTGGAATGTGTGCACTCTCAAAGATCAACACATAAAGTCACAGTAGTTGGAGTAGCACAGTGTTAGGCCAAAGGCAGACAAAACAATGCAACCAAAAAATTAATAAGACTCACACATACACAGACATCTAACTTATAATAAAGCCTACACTGTGGCTCATTATGGAAAAGAGACTCCCAGAAGATTAAACATAAAAGAAAAATGAAAAACAATAAATATTCTAGAAGAAAATATAGAAAACTATATTCACGATTTAGGGGTAGAAGAAGAATTTACCTTTATTTATTTTTTGTAAAACACATAAAGCACAAACCATGAAGAACATTGGCCCACTGGAGTATTCTAAATGAGAGATTCATCAAAGATATGAAATCTGCAAGTTTTTACCATAACCCTTGTCCTAACCATGACCTCAGTAACAACCTTCAGACTAACTGAAACTGACCAGTCTTCATGGTTGGATCTGGACTGAGGGGTTGCCCAAGATGCAGGACTTTCAGGGCTAAAGTTGGGAAAGTGCCAAGTAAAGTGGGATGCTATTTTCTCAGTGGTTGATGATTTATAAGTCCATATATTCAGGTGGCTGCTAGACATGCTCAACTCAATTTCTGTTGGGTATCTGAAGCTCAAGGTGTCCAACCCTGAACTAACTCATGGTCACTCTCATACACCTCTGCCTCCAACTCACTGTTCACAGTGAATGGCTTCCCAGCAACCTTGCTAATGAATACAAACACCTTCCTGTAGATGTAACTAACCGTCTTATTAAATAAGAAACACAGAGCCAAGGTAAAGATAAAAGCCCAAGAGGTCAGAGCTAGGAGCTTACCCGCGTGCTGCTGGCTAGCTTCTTCCGCCAAGAAACTTCTCCGAAAAGGGACTACTTCCTGTGCGTTCGTCCTTAAATAGAGTTCTGGTTCTTCCTTCTCATTGGTTGTAAACCCAACTACGTGACTGCCTCGTCACTGCCTGTGTACAGACCTCCAGGTCTATGGTTGGTATTGAGATTAAGGGCGTGTGTCTCCAACGCACAGAGATCTACCTAGTTCTGCTTACCAAGTGCTGGGATTAAAGGCGTGCACCACCACCGCCGCCCTGGCTTTCCCTATGGTTTGCTAATAACTCTGACCTCTAGGCAACTTTATTTATTAACATACAAATAAAATCACATTTCAGTACAAATAGAATACCACTATACCTTCCCTCACAGCTAAGTCAACTACATTGATCCCATGATGGGCATTTTGAACTACATTACAACAAACAGAAAAATAAATCTTCCCCTGAGAAGCTGACATTCTAGTTTTTTAAAAACTGGACAACCTAAATAAATACTAAGCTATTCAATAAGTCAATGCTACACCAAAAGATATAGCAGGAGACAGGAAAACTAAGAATAGAATAGGATTATTGTAAGACAGTCAGTGGGAATGTCTCAAGGAGATATCTGAGTAGAGGTTTAGAGTGATCTGAGGAAATGAGCTGTGTAAAGATTTAAGAGTAGAATGTTCCTAGTAAATGGAACAGCAAGTATAAGGAATATAGCATGATTGAGGAATGTGAAAGAGGTCAGGGTCATTGGACTTTAAAGGCAAGCCAAAGGTGATAAAATATTGTGTCATAAATAGCAAAGCCAGATCAAATGTGGCTTTGTAGGACATTGTTAGAACTGTGGCTTTCACTCAGTCTCAGTGCAATGGGAAACTAATACAGTTTTGGAATGATTTCAGTCTGTATTTTAGAAGGATAGCACTGTAAATGACAGTGATCCACAGATGAGCACTCATCACAATGCTACTATAATATCCCAGGGAAGAGCATGATGACTTGGGCTATGGTAGAAAGAAGGAAATGGTGAAAAACTATTGGGTTGCATACATTTTCAAAGCATAGCAGACATAACTAGTTAATGAATTTTATAATCATTGAATTAAAGGAGGAGGAGGAGGGGGAGGAGGAGACAGGATGACTCCAACACTGCCTTCATCATGTCTATAGATTCCTGTCACAAGTCTAGTCCAGGATAGTCCCATCTATCCTTGGAATCTTTACAACATCAAACAGTGTTCTGGTTGGCTCCTCTCCACCCCTTTCATCCTTTCTGAACCCTGTACAACACCATCAGGGTGATTTTAATAGAAAGCAAGGCTGATAGCAATACGTCCCTGATCATTTCCCTTAGTGATTAGGACAGAAATCCATAATTCTCCTTTGTCATGGTGATTGCCAGAAACGAATATGGAAGTGCTGGTTAATCTCTGGTTTCTCTTCCAGAGTATAAAATCGATAGAAGCATCAACTGTGCACATTTTGCATACTGCTCTATTCCTTCCATCTAGCAACTTTGGTCAAAGTATGGAATTTATTTATTTATAATTTACATAAATGATTGAATATTTGAAAACTGTGCATCACATATGAAGTCAACAGACCAATAATCTCTTATGCAAAGACTCACAAAGTGTTTGACTCATACATTCTTCTTGAAAAATTACTTCAAGATCTACTTCAGCCAGCTGAAAAAGAAATGAATCAAAATTTAAAACTCATAAATAGTAAAGTCATGGTGTGGAAGAACTGGTAATGAGCAACTGAAAGCATTTAAGGACATAATTTATTCTAAGTAACTGTGGCAAATATGGTTCCAGAACAGAGTGAGAGTGTCATAAATAATTCTTGAAAGAGAAGGTTCTTAATTTAAAAAATTAACAATAATTAACTGGGTAAAATTATCATATTACACCAATTAAAATGAGTGGCAGCATGTAAAGTAAGAATGGAAAAAAAACATGTATTGTCCATCTTCATTGAAGGCGGGAAATAATTAAAAGATTCTTTTGTAGTATGTTTCTAAGGATATATTTTATACAAACAAAAGCTCAGCAGTTCAGAGCACTTCCTGCTCTCTCAGAGCACTGGACTGGTTATAAGCATCTAAACGGTGTGGTTCACAACCACTTGTAGCTCTAGCTCCAGGGGATCCAACACTCTCTTTATCCACAGACACCTTCACACACATGCATATACATACACACATATACAGGGAAATACACATAAACAAACAATAACTATATCCTTTAAAATTTGTATTTCTCTCTCTCTCTCTCTCTCTCTCTCTCTCTCTCTCTCTCTGTGTGTGTGTGTGTGTGTGTGTGTGTGTGTGTGTGTGTGTGTACCACATGTGTTTCTGGTGCTCAATGAGGCCATTAGAGGGAATTGCAATTACAGATGGTTGTGAGCTACCACGTGGTTCTGGGGGAAAAAGCCTGGGTCCGGTGAAAGAGCAACAAGTACTCTTACCCACTGAGCCACCTCTCCAGCCACAATAATTCTTTTAAAAGTTAAGAGAATAAAATGAAAGCAGATAATTCTTTTTCTGGTTATGATAGAAGAGTCTCTGCTATAATCCCACCAGTAAGAGTAACTTTGAAGACTGAATAGGTGTGCACAAAACTTGTAACTTCTTGAGAGTAGGGGAGAATAGCTCAAGCAGCCAGGACCTTGGTAGATATGGCCTCTTAAGAGGAGAGAAACACATCAAGGTCCCATAATCACTATTTCTTTTCCTCTGGAGGGGCATTTCCCAGTTCAGATTATGGGACATAGCCAGTGAGCATTAAATGATAATATAATGTTTATGGCAGTTTCATTTTCCTGGAAGACAGAATATTAGAATTGCAAGCTCTCAGGATAATCAGATGGAGAGGCCAGGGAACCAGAAGCAAAAGGAAACTCAGAGACTCCAGCCTGACTTTCGCCACAAGGTATTTGCTGGGTCTGTGCTGGACATACTCTCAGAAGGAGACAAAAATAAAAGAAACAACAAAGTGACTGATTAGAAATGGAAATGCCAAGGAGAGTTCTAGAAACCTCAAAATGGAGCAGAGAGACAGGGCTTTCAGCCAAGACACTTGCGGAACGACCCATGAATTAATACAGTCCATAAATAAAGCAGCCCCATGAGTCCTTAAACTCATGGCCAATTAGAGAAACCTGGGCTTTGGAATAAAATGGTGGCTTAAGAGTTGCTTCTATGTGGCCTGCTGAAGGAGAAAGCCAGGATAAAATAAAAACCAAACAAACAGAAACCAGAGAGAGTTTCAGAAATCCACAAAGGGAGGAAAAAGATAACTGGAACATGGGGAGAAAAAGACAAGTGATTCCCTGATAAGAGGTAAGCTGAACACAGCCTCAGAGTATGAACAAAGCTTCAGAGTGCCCATTGGGAGAAGGATTTGCTTACTTCTCTCTGCAGGGTTCTATGAACCGAGCCTTCAAGATTAGGCTGCTCAATAAGAAAGCCCTCAAATAAACACAGAAGAAATAACAAACCAACTGATGCACACATCCAAGAACACACACACACACACACACACACACACACACACACATACACACACAAAACAAAACAAAACAAAACAAAACAAAACAAAACAAAACAATCCATGGAAGAGCAAGACAACATGGCTCCTCAAAAAGTGTAACTACTCAATTGCCAAATGCAAAGAAACTGAAATAGGGAGAATGCCAGAAGATGACTTCAAAAGTCCACTTGTGAAAAACTCTATGGCTTAAAGCAGGATATAAATGAGCAGATTCATTCAGCTTGGGATGTGGATGAGAAAGTTAGCAAAACAAATGAGAAAGTCAGCAACATGGGAGAAAATAAAGCCAGAAAATAGAGATTTTAAAAAATATGATTGATGGAAATGAAAAACTTTATGAATAAAATAAAAAGCACATGATCTCACACCACCACCCCCAAAAAGAATGAAAATCATGGATGAAGAACAAGGTTAAAGAAATACTATATGCAAATATCAATAATGAAAAGTGAGTAAACAAACTAAGTAACTCTGGGATATGATTAGGAGATCGAATCTAAGAATCCATCAGAGAGATAAGGCTGATAAAACATTAAGGGTATATGGAATCTATTCAATCAAATTCTAGTAAAAATTTCCTCAAGTATAGAGAAACAGCAACCAAACACATTAGAACTGAAATAGGTATGGTGTTGAAGAAATTCTTCACGACACAGTAGAATCAGGATGCCAAAAACACAAGGCAAATATTAAAAAGCTGTATGGGAAAATACCAGTTCCCAAAGGTAAACTGATTGGAATTATAACAGCTTGCTCATCAGCAAACCCCAAACCAGGAAAGTACAAGATGAGTTATTTCAAAGGCTGAAAGTAAATCACTTCCAAACGACTACATCTAGCAAAGCTATGTTTTAAAACTGATGGAGAAATATGGACATTGAAGGCAAGCACAGACTAAGACTTGATACCACAAAGTAGACACTGCAGAAGATGCTTACAGGAACACTATACAAAAGAAGGAAGGAGCAGTCTCAATCATGAGATCACAGGAAAGAAGAAGTTTCATGAGAAGAACAAACAGACAAAGGAAAGCTGGGAAGGAATCCATCATGTCCAACAGAGTTAAAAAACAAAAACCATAGTACTAGTATAGTGCGGCTCATCCACTCCCTACTTCTGCCATCTGGCACCTCCACCCCACAGAGAGAACTAAAATCAGTGGGTCCATATCATGTGCTGAGAACCCTAAAACAAATCCTTTTTCTTTATGTTAACCATCTCAATGAATTATAATTATTTGTTATAGTACCAGAAAGCTGGGTGACACAAAAGCATTTTAAGCATTTCCAACACAAAGAAATTGTAAATGTTTGAGGTGATGGGTATGTCAGTTACTTTAATTTGCACTTTGCAATAGGTACTGAGATGTTTATACTATGCTATATAATCATGCAAAATTATTATGTAAAAGTGTAAAAACTTAAATGTAAAAATATTGTCTGCAACATAGAGAAGCAACAAAACAAATCACACGAGGTAATTCCACAAGCCTTTTAGAATGGCTAGAACCTAAAAATTCTATTGATAGCAAGTGTTGGCAAAGAGATAGTTAAAAACTTTCATTTAATATTAGCTGATGTATACAATACTGTAATATCCTTAGAAAATATCTTTATTTCCTTCCATAGTTATACTTACCACATGACCCAGTAATTCTTTCAGAATTTACCCTTGATAAATAAAACCATATGCCTATAAAAAGACTTCTGTGTGACAGTTCAAGCAACTTTTGTTAAAATGGGTAAGGAATCCATCAGTCAGCAATCAAATAAACAACTTTTGGTGTATTTATATAGTAGAGTACCATAAACTACTGACTCACATAATAGCATGGATGGATCTTAACCATATTGGGTTAAGAAAAGAAAACATAACCTAAGGATGTAGCATGAATCTTAAAAGTCTTATTAATAAATCAAACCTCAGCCAGGTATTGGGGTGAACACTGGAAGATCAGAGAGACAGAACGAGCCACAGCTAATCTCACCTGGCCAACTTCTCAGCTGGTCCTCTTTCCTCAGACTGGAAGCCTCTATGTCCTCATATCCGAATGGCTCTCAGCTGAACTGCTGCTAGAAGCCTGAATGATTAACCAGCCCAAATGCTTCTCCAGGCCAAATGCCTACCCAGGCCAAATGCCTCGAGTTTCTTCACACCTTATATACCTTTCTGCTCTCTACCACCACTCCCTGGGATTAAAGGCTGGTTTACTGGGATTAAAGGCATGTATCACCACGCCTGGCCGTTTCCAATGTGGCCTTGAACTCACAGAGATCCAGAGGGATTTCTGTCTCTGGAATGCTAGGATTAAAGGCGTGTGCTACCACTAGTGCTACCACTGCCTATCCTCATATTTAATCTTGTGGCTGTTCTGTCTCTGACCCCAGATAAGTTTATTAAGGTACACAATATTTTGGGGAACACAATACCACCACATAAGATGATATTAAACTATTATAGAAAATAACTACAACCATTAGGGCCTTAAAGTTGAGGGACTTCTTGCGAAAGGGCATGAGAAAACTATTTGGATAGCTGAAAAATAATTAATACATTGATTTTAGTGGTGGTCGGTCACATAGATATTTGCATGTTTAGTAATATATTAACCTATACTATGGGTGCATACCATAGTCTTTGTATCCCATCAGAGAGTGTATCTTATTGTACAATAAGTTCTACCCTAATCAAGCTGTCTTACTTTACTCAAGTAGGTTGCTGTAACAAATTATCATAGACTGGGTGGCTTACAAACAGCAGAAATTCATTTCTCCGTTCTGGAGGCTGGGAAATTCAAGGCCAAGATAGCACATGGATTGCTTCTTCTCTGTGTCCCCGCATGATGTGAATGGCAAAGTTGTCTCCAAGCCATCTTTTATAAAAGACGCCAGAACCATTGATAAAATCTCTACTCCACTACCTAGCCATCTCCTAGAAGCCCTACCTTCTGATACCAACACTTTGGGATTGGAACTTCAACATATGAATAGGAGGAGCATGAATATGCAGACCATAACACAAATTATCTTAAGTTCCTGTCTTAGAGGAGTTAGACAGACTACAAGTCAAACCAAATTGAGAAAGAAGAAAATAAAGATAAGGACAAAAGTCAGTGACAGGTAAAATATATAAACAACAGAGAAAACCAATAAAATACAAAGTTGATGCTGGTGGAAAATAAAACTAATGTTAAACTTGTGGTTAATTGGAACAAGAGAAATGACATATACCACAGTTTTACCAATATCAAAAGGGACAGGGAAAATCAGTATTGATCCCACAAATCTTCACAAGGCAGGAGATTTTTGTGTCAATAAATTTGACATCTTGGGTGAACTGATTCAAATCATCAAAACTAACATAGAAGAAATGAAATAGTGGAATAGCTCAATAACTGTTAAATAAATCAAGTTTGTTGTTGAGAACACGGTTAAAGGGAGAATTTCAGACTTACATACTATCACTGGTAGATTAAGCAGACGTTAATGGGGCTCTTTCTGTACCTCTTCAGAAGAGAGAAAAAGGGAAGATATTTTCAAGTCATCTTATGAGTCCAGCATAACATGCTAGGAAAACAGGATTTCTCTCTCTCTCTCTCTCTCTCTCTCTCTCTCTCTCTCTCTGTGTGTGTGTGTGTGTGTGTGTGTGTGTGAGAGAGAGAGAGAGAGAGAGAGAGAGAGAGAGAGCCTATAACGAACAAAGACATAAAGTTGGTAATAAAATATTAGAAAACTGATTCTTGCAATATACAAAATTAGTAATATATCCTGACCAAGTGGGATTTGTTCTAGAAATATAAGGTTTATTTAACACTAAAATAATAATTAACAGACTAAAGGAAACTCATGAATAAATTAAAGAATAAAATCATGATAAGTTAAATAGCTGCAGAAAAAAGTTTGAAATATTCAATACACATTCATGGTTAAAAAAAAATCTCTCTCAGAAAGCTCAAACTATAAGGAGACTTCCTCTCTTTGAATATGTGGAACCAGAGTCCTCAAAAAATACTCATAGGAGCATGTAACTGTATAGTGTCTTTTGGAAAACAGTTTAGCAGTTTCTCATAAAGCCAAACAAACATCTCCCTATGGGTTAGCACTTGCTTTCCTAGGCATTTACTCAAAGGAAATTAAAACCAAGGTCTATACAAATGTTTTTTCAAGAATATTAATAGACGTTTTATTCAGAATAGTCCCAAACTGGAAAAAAAACATGTCTACCAAAACTAGGGAATATATAAACAAAAATACAGTACATTTATATAATGGGATACTATCAGAAGCAAATCTCTGATACATGCAATAATGTGAATGAATTTCACAACTGTATTATTAAATGAAATTAGCTGCAAGTTGAGTATGTACCATATAGAATATATAAAATTGTACATTAATCTATTTAGACATGTAATGTGATTAAACATAGAAATATGTTAATGTAATTTTTTTAAAGACAAAAAAATATCCCACTAAAATAGATTAAAACAATTTAGGTAATATTCTCTTAGAAATGTCACTAGTTGTCTATGGAAATGAAGATATTTTATATATTGGTGGACATAGGAGTTACATATGCATGAATTTGTAGGAAGTCATTGGCATATAGTTATAAATGGAACACCCTATTCTGTACATAACTTATACTTCAAGACATTAGAAGGCAAGAGTCTTCATGTCTCCTTCAGAAGCTCACACTTGCCTTTGTGTTGGGTGTGCAAACTATCCTCTCCTTCATGTGTATCTCTTAAAGGCTGTGCTTAAGCCTATATAAAACCCTTTTCTTAAAGTGAATAAACAGGAAAATAAAAAAACTGATATGTCATAATATATCAAAGAAAATCTTAAGGAAGACAGACATTTGGAATACACAGCACTAATAATTCATTACAAATGACAAATTCTTCCACAAAAAAATAAAAATTCTAAGTCTATGTGTACCTATTCTCATTGATTCAAAACTTACAAAGAAAAAATTAATATATTCCTGTGCTGACTAGTTTTATGTCAACTTGACACAAGCTGCCATTATCAGAGAGGAGGTAATCTCAATTGAGAAAATGCTTCCATAAGATCAGGCTGCAGGCAAGCCTGTAGGGCATTTTCTTAACTAGTGATTGCTGGGAGAGGGCCCAGCCAATTGTGGGTGGTACCATCTCTGGGTTCTATAAGAAAGCAGGTTGAGCAAGCCACAGGGACGAAGCTAATAAGTAGCACTCCTTCATGGCCTCTGCATCAGCTCCTGCCGTCAGGTTCCTGCCCTGCGTGAGTTCCTGCCCTCACTGCTTTTAATAATGAACTGTTATATGAAATTGTGAGCAGAATAAACCCCTTTCCCCCCAGATTGCTTTGGTTATGGTGTTTCATCACAGCAATAGTTGCCTTACCTAATTCCCTTACTCAATAAAGAATATCTTTTAAAACCCTTCAGCAACTGGGGTGATAAATATCCTAAAAAAAAATGGACTCTATGAAAAGGGGCAAATTGAAAGTGTAGAAATGAAAATGGTATAACTGAAATTGAGAACTCAGTAGACAGATTCCACAGCAGGGGTAGCTGTTCAGCATTGTGCTAGAGAAATAAGATTACAAATTTTAATACTTCACTGTGAAGTACTAAGTTTAAAAGGAAATATTTAGTAGAGCTAAAAACACCAAGTATGCTTCAAAATGACCATAGAGAAAAATTAATGAAAGAGAAGATGGTCCAAAAGAAACAGAAAGGAAAGATCAAATATAATAAACATAACAGGATGAGGACAAATGAATAGATCAGACATGACAAGCGATATAAATAATTTAAACTCTCCAATTAAGAACAGATGTCTTCCTCAGCAATATGTATACCAAAACCACATTAAAACCATACATGTCTGACCACAGGGAAAGGCTATCTCATCCCTCCACTGGTATGTAATTCCACAATTAAAGTTGGTATCAACAGAAACAGTTGGGATGGGATACACATATGTCCAAATGCTAAGAAGTAAGAAGTCACAATTCTTACACAATGTCATGAACTCTAAATAATAATTTTATTAAAATGGGGTAGAAGAAAACTATCAAATATCAGTAGCAGGTTATCTACAGGCAAGAGAGTTGTTTTGTTCCATTTTTTATTTATCCTCCCTATAAATATTCTAGATTCCTCTGAAGGGAATGAATGTGTTACTTTTATTATTCTATAAGCTATACATGAGTACATAAGTGATGTAAAAACATGCCAATAGAACATAAAAATCTCCCTTGACATTCTGACCTGCACACTTCTCATTTTCCACTTATTTCTTTTTTCAGAAATCATTATTTTTGTGTGTTGCCATTATCCCACAAGACCTTAACGATCAGACACTAAACATAAGAAAAAAATGTCCATGTGGATGGGATGCTACGACAGAAATGTCTGCATAAAGGAATGTGAGTGTGGCCTAGTTTGTTCCTAGTTTGGGATCTATTGTATACATCACTCAGACTCCCCAGAGACATGACTGCAGTTTAGTTAACTCCATGCAGAGGAAATTAAGATTCTCTTGCATGCAGACGTTTAGGTTAGATGTAGATGGATAAAGGTTAGGAGGGACACTCTGAAAAAAACATGGTAAGGAATTCAGTGGGGCATGTAGGAGGTAAGGCTGCCTGGTGATGCCATAGCTGTGTCCCAGAGGCTTTGGATAGCCCAGAAGGCTGGAGTGTGCCCTGGTGTTTTTAACAGTAATTCTATATCAGGCTGGCAGTGACTAAGTCCTGTCTGAGGTTTGGCTTTCTCATTTATAAACTAGGGATGTGGAGCATGTGAAATTGAGTTAGGTAAGGAATGTGAGGATTGGCACTGTGAGCTGATATCACAGTAGATCACTGAGCAAAAGATGCCAAATTAAAGCCGGAGCTCATGCCCCAGGAAGCTGTCTTGATGGCTTCCCTGTTGATATTTTTTTTGGAAATCACACAAAGCTTAAACCAGCTACTTTTGACTAGAGACACCATGCTGGCACTCACATCTTTGGGAGGGACCAAATTCAATTTTCTAATGCCCCAAGGCAGATGTGGTCCCTGCATTCCTCGAGAAGTGCATGCATGGTTTGGTGTGGTTTCTTTGAAAACACAATTGCTGTACACTTAATCATTTCTTTTTCAGGGAAAACATTACATTAGCTACTGTACATGGGTATGTATCTCATCTCTTTTAATTAGATGCTAATTAATGACTCACTAGCTTTAATCATATCAATCTGGTAATACTATTTATGCCCCACAGAATAATGAACTACTTTATAAGAAATGAGCGTGGCACATGTTGACATAGGAATACATCCAGCCATAATTCGCTCTGGGTAAATATCCCACCCAGACTTGGATTATGAACAATTTACAAGGCAATGTTCACATGGAACATTCAGGAATGAGGGAGGGACTACTGACTACCCTGTGGAGGGAGAGAAGGGAGGAGGGAGGAGAGAAATGCCACAAAGGAGGACTTGTTTGTTGGTTGCATTATCTGTGTTTCCCCTGGGGAAGGGCCTCTGCCGCACACTGCACACAGAGCTGAAAAGGTTGGATATTTACACAGTGCCTAAAGAAGCTGCTCTCTGGGTTAGGGAAACTGGGACAGGCACATGTCATGATTCTGCTGAGACTTGGCTACATGTCCTAGATGGTCCAGCCAAGTTCACAGGGCGGGAAAGGTCAGAGGAGACAGGAAGAGACCAAGATGGGCAGGAGGAAAATACTCTGGTTATTCTCAGTGAAGAACAGCGACAGTAAGCAAATATTCTGTGTCCCGATAAACACGCTGATACTGGGTGTACCCGATAAATAGACTGACACTGGGTTTAACCTGATAAATATGCTGATACTGGGTATACCCAATAAACACTCTGATACTGGGTTAACCCGATAAATACACTGATACCGGGGTTACCCGATAAATACGCTGATCTGGGTGTACCCGATAAACATGCTGATACTGGGTGTACCTGATAAATACGTTGATACTGGGTATCCCCAATAAATATGCTGATACTGGGTGTACCCCTGGCCTGTGGACTGTAAGAACAAAATCTAGCTCAACTGCTGTAGGAGACATGCAACAAAGGTGACTGACAGAGGACAGTCAAAGCCCAGAAGACTGGTTCTCTAGAAGGATTCAGTTGAATAATGGTTTAGAAAAGAGCCACCTGCCAGTGTATAGCCAAGTAAGCTCCACATTCCAACAACAGGCTTAGAGAAGGGACCAGTGACTAGTTAGAAAATGTTCTGTGCTTGGCAGTTTACATCGTTTCACAGTGCAGCCATGGAATAAATAATCTCATTCTCATTTGACAGATGGAACTCCGAGAAAATAAATAACTGTCTGGTGATAAATGGGTAGCAAGGGATGCAGTCATGGTTCATCTTTGAGATGATTATATTTTCATCAACTTGTGCCAAGTTAGGGTCATCTAAGAAGAGGGAACCTCTATTGAGAAAAATGCCTCCATCAGATGGCCTATAGGCAAGTCCATGGGATTAAATATTGATATGTGAAGACCTAGGCCACTGTGAATAGCAGAGGCTCAATTGGCATTGGTTTAATGAATAGTTACTGTATAACAGAAACTGCCTTTTATGATATAAGCAACAGTGTATCTGGAATTCAGATCTATGTCTGGACTCACATTATTAACTCCATAGATACTGCCTACTTGTAACTTCAGACCATTGCTAATGGTACCCAGCTAGCCAGCTAGGTTTATCTGCAGTTCTCTCCTTCAGAGGAAACATGCCAGGTACTACTTGGATGATGCTAGTGATTGACAGATGGGGATGAAAGGGGAAGATGAAAGTACCAATGTGTGGCCTTGGAACTAGCTAGTTCTAAGCTGGGCCTGTAGGCTACTGAAAGCCTCAAAAGACAGAGACAGTTGGTGGGTATGAAAGGGCCTGACATGGAAGGAACAGATAAAGAAGTGATAATAGGAAAGTAAATTCTATTTTGAACCAGAAAGCATGACCATGATCAGAAATAGTAGGTGAGCCAAACTACGTAGGATGTTGCACAAGCTAGGAGGCAAAAGTGGAGAACAGATAAGAGGGTAAATATAAGGTATATAGGAAAGCTGGCCTTGCCTCTGGAAGCTTTGAACTCCTGGGTACTTGGGGGTCCTGGCCCTGCATCCTGTTTACCCTGTGTCCTGTTCTTCAAATGCTCAGAAGCTCAGCTGTGCACTCTAACATTGTCCTCTATGCTCCTCTGTGGGATCTCATGAAATGGACTGAATTCACCACACTCAAACACAGCCTCTGTCTGCGTTTTCTGATACACTCTTAGAAGAGCTTCTCATTCTGCCGCTTTGCCTGCCAGTTTCTGCTACTCCCTGCCAACTCTTCCATCCCTCTCTTCTTCCCAGCTCTACCCTAGGCATCTATGCAGCATGCCACACAACCTGGACAATGTCTTGCTCTCTAAAGCCTTAATGGAATCACAGTGCCATGTGCTTAGGGGATGAGCAATAAATCTTTGCTGGAAGTGAGGGAGGAACTGGACCAGTTTATACCAGTGATGTGCTCCAGGGATCAGTAAATACAGAAGTCAGATAGGGGTTTGGGAGTCTCCATAAAAACAGGTTATTCAAACTGATCTTGAAGGGGAAACCACTGACAAGGAAGGGGAGGTATTTCAGGCAGTGGGAGCCACCTGCATAAACACATCACAGCAGATATGCCACCTAGCCCCTCCCATTCATGTTAAACCTTCTCTTTACTATAGTAGCATGTCTTTTCTCAGAGCAACTATTGCTCTCCCACCCTTGATCCACATGCCATAGGCTGAGCTGTCTCTGTGAATGGATCAGAGCACGTGATGCCTCTAGCCACATTTGTGGTGGGGGCAGGGTGCATATAGCACTGCCAGTAATTCTGTTAAGCCTTTAGATTGTGGCATGTTGCATGGATGCCTGGGATGGAGTCTGGGAAGGGAAGGATGGAAGGGTTGGCTGGGGAGTAGCAGAAAGTGGCAGGCAAAGAGATAGAATGGTATGCTCTTGAGGTCAATCAAGGAATACTGCTCAAAAATACATTGGTGGTTTTGCATGCTGCCCAACTTGAAGTAGGAAGGATCTGAACCCAGGATACAGACACCTCTGGAGAAGAGTTTGTAGATAGGACCAACTGATCTAAGAGCCAGAGCTAAGAACCAGAACAGGTCCAAGTTTTGTGCATGATGCTTCTGCTAGATATACCCCTCAGTTTGTATCTGGGAAAGGAAGAGAGCTCAGCAGTCATTATCATTTTTTTGTCTAAACTATCTGTGTTGAGTTTTCTACCATTTGCAACTGAAAAGATCCTGACTGATTTAAGGGTAGAACCCAACAGAACATAATGTGCCTGGCCATACCAAATGTGCGACCTTGAAGGACACAGAGTTCTGCCCCTAGGCTTGAAAGAGGGAAGACTAAGACCACAGAGATTACATCCAAGGAGGACCTGGACGGTGGAGGAAAGAGGAAGAATAGACTTGGACTCTGGGGAAGAAAGTACCAGGTGACAGGAATTTTGCCATCCGAAGTTGAAGTCACAGAGCAGAGCTGAACAATAAGCTCCTTGGTGTTACCTGCAGGTCGTGAAAACACTTGGCCAGTGCAGGACCGATAATGGTCTGGTGGCCTGTGTTAGCATGACATTCCAAGGGTGCTTACCGGGCCTTCTGAGCTTGCTAACTTGCTTTGTGTACCCAGAATGCCAAATTACAGACCCCTGATTTATGAAACTGTTTTTTAAATTAGAAAAATCCTCTCACATATCCTACAGCAGTGCTTTTAAGAATATATATTTTTGAGATGGCAAATGGTGAACCAGGATAGCTCTCGGAGTTCAATATGGTATGTGTCTCCCCCCCCCCCCAGATAGATGGACAGACAAGTGACTTATGCAGATGCAGTCTATACATTCCGCACAATTTGACCATGGTTAAAGGGTATTTATATTCTGATGCAGATAAAATTGAACGTGTCAACACTAATGCATTTTTCCAGGAGAATCACCACTTTCACCATAATTTCCATGGAAAATTTGTGTGCACACGCAGTAATAGACACATTTATAACATCAAAAGGATTCAATTTTCTTTTCAATCATACCACAGTATGAATCGCTTTTCCTATTGAATTTAACAATGAGGCACATTACCAGAGTCTAAAGGATGGGACACTTGTCTTGCTCTTATGAAAGTACGTCAAACAATGGGTAATACATCACACAATGTCTCGGGTTAACTGAGCCTTTACACGGACTGGCTGCTAATTTGCTTGGGCCAGCAGAATGTCACTTTTATTTAATTTTGCCAATAAGATCAGCAGGGATCCGAACTCTGTTTAACTCGCAGTTATTAAAAGAGGGTTTTCTTGTTATGCGAAGAACTCATTAATTCATGTCTCTCCTAATTCAGAATTTGAGGCCTTTGGAACAGGAGGTGGGAGGTGCTTCATCTCTTCGATGAAGGAAGAAGCAATTTGCTCTGGTACACAGGCATCCAAGCTGACTGTGGAAACTGCACGAGGGACCAAGGCCTTTAGAAGCATGCCGGATATCTTAATTATGCAGTGTTTATAGGTGAGTCTCAGAAAGGCTGATCTGAACAACTCCAGTGGGGAAAACCATGAACCTATCTTTATTTATTTATTTATTTATTTATTTATTTATTTATTTGGTTTTTGGAGACAGGGTTTCTCTGTGTAGCTTTGCGCCTCTCCTGGAGCTCACTTGGTAGCCCAGGCTGGCCTCGAACTCACAGAGATCTGCCTGGCTCTGCCTCCCGAGTGCTGGGATTGAAGGCGTGCGCCACCAACGCCCGGCAACCTATCTTTATTTATTCATTCAATTGGTCATTGAGTTGTCCATCAATTTCGACCATCCCTATATGCATTTTTTTTTCAGAGTGTTATCAAGTACTTTCTATTTGTCAAAAGAGCTTGAGTTTGGGGCTTGGGTGACAAATGAACAAACATCCTTCTCTATAAAAGCTGCTGTAGACAATCTGGGAATGCTCAGCTCGCCCATGAACACTCTGCATAGCCCTGAGACTCCCTCCCTACTTCCCTGAATTGCACTCTATGTTCTGCGAGGCTGCTGAACCTTGTCAGGCAGCTCCCTTGCCTCATGGCTTCTGGGTGTGTTTGGTCAATAAGCAGCACTGAGAGGTCAAGTGGGTAGAGAGAGACAATAACATGAGAATATTTGTTCCCACCTCTCTGAGAAAAGACAGCAAGGATTGACAGAGTTTCCCTACCAGATACCATAACTCCTATCATGTCTTTTTTGCTTTTGTTTGCTTTCTAAACAGAAAGAGAGAGAAAGAGGGAGGAAGAGAGAGAGAGAGAGAGAGAGAGAGAGAGAGAGAGAGAGAGAGAGAGAATGGGGATGCAGAGTTGGATGGGTGGGAAAGATCTGGGAGGAGTTGGAGTAGTGGAAAAGCATGATCAGAATATATTTAATAAAATTTTTCAATAAAATATTTAGTGCCAGAGATGTAAAATATTTAATGAATGCTTTATTATGTGCTGCTAGGACAATGTTCTCTGAGTACATTTGGTTAAATAAAGTATGTCAATG
>CABHPQ010166728.1:0-19939 GCA_902168405.1 Peromyscus aztecus
AAGACAGGAATGGAGAGGCTAATGTGTTAAAATGGGAGTGTGCGACGAGGCTGCTTCTATTCATTTATTGACCCTCCCTTATAAAACAACTCTTAGGTCTGTCACTGTTCCCTTCTCTATATGGAGACTTCCCTGGTCATTTTGTGGACGGCCCATGCCATATTGCAAGCACCACTCTAGCTGCATTTTTATCCATTTGAATGTAGCAATAAGCGTCCCAGAGGGTCTCCAGGGACACCGTAGCCATGCTGAGCTGGTATACAGAACGATTTGATTTGTTCAGCTGTGTGGGTCGCTGCAAAGTCAATAGAGAAGGGGACAGGCTGTGCAGTCCACGTCTCTGGGGTCACCTTGTGCAGCTGCGCAGATCTTTCCAGATCCTCTCCATCTAGTGTGGACCCAGTGGTAGATAGTAAAGCTACCTGGGACTCTGTACTTCTTCCTTAACAGGGTTCAGTGTTCGTATCAGTTAGCATCTCCTCCACTTTATATTTACAGCTCTGACATGTCCAGGGCAGCATGCCTAGTGGGCTTGTTGGATAGCTTGCTTGTCCTGCCATGTCTCTCTTGAGAGTATGACCATCCTGCTACTGGCGATTGAACGGCGAGCCCTATAACCCTGGCCCCGAGCCACGCGGATCAAATGAGGAATGAGCATCCAAGTTAAGACAGGCCCAGGCCAGGAAACTGGTCTCAAAAAGACAGGGCTCAGAGAGGCCTCTGAGCCTCTTGGATGCTTGCACTAGAGAGTGGCATTGAGTTGGGCTTAGGGCAGCCACAGAGTGCAAAAGAAAATAAGGGCATTATACAAGCAAGGGAGAAATGAGCCAACAGGAAGAGAGGAAGAGCCCTCTTGTCCCCCCACATGCCTGGGTTCCAGGACCAAACGCAATTCCCTACTTTATTAAAGGATTCCTAAGGTAAGAACAGGAAAGTATTGGGCCCGATGGAGTCTGAAAACAGCCTGGGAGGCAGCGGGATGCTCGAGTGGCTGGTGATTCCAGGTTTCTCAGACTTATTTTATTATCTTTTCTGTAGACTAGGAAAGGGATCGCCTGCATTTAACTCTGATTATGTAGCATCTTGTCATTTTAGGAAATGACTTTAGATTAATTAGACAACCAAGTTCCTGAATTTCCAGATCACTCAGCAGAGCCACAGGGACTCAAACCAACACATCTCATCACCTTACTGCACCAGAGTGCAAGGCCAAGGCGATTCATCCCAGAGCCCAGCACGCTAGGAAAGAGAGGGGAGAGAGAACTGTGCCTGTCTCCCTCGGAGTCAGCCTCCATGTCACGACAAACAGCCTTGCCGAGCATAACTGATTATCCTCCCTGTGATAAAATGCACTTTTCAGCAATAGCACACCATTCCCACCCATACTAGGTTACCATGCCAACCCGGGTTAGCATTCTCATGCCAATATGAAGGCTGGCGTAATCATTCAGGTGCCAAGACAGGAGGTGGGGCCCTGGTTTCTGTTCCAGAAGTGTAAGCATGACCACTCTGATAAACAAGATCCCCCCTACCGCCAAATACCCCTCGGCAGGAGTCTGCTAACCAGTGCCATGTGAGTTGGAATGCTTTCTCTTCCGGAATCCGATGTCGCATTTCACACATACATTCGAGCTGCTTGCCAGCCTTTGGCAATTTCCAAGTTTCCCACAGATTAATGAAGAAAAAAAATCCAGCTGTTTCCAACTATTCAGAACAGAGCAATGTGTCATAAAAAGAAGGGAGAGGGAGAATCTTTACCCAATGTCTCCAGAAGTCAAAGAGATGTGTAACATATTGGAAAGAGAAGTTACAAGTTTGATTGTTCAAAGATTGGGGGGTGGGAGAGAAAAGAAAGAAAGAAAGCCAGCCTTGTATCAGATTTCTAAGGATGCCTTTTTGTACCAAATAGAAAGAGCTAAGAAGCTATTCTTTGATTAGTCAGAGATGAGATCATTTCAGCTTTGTTAATCCAGCCTGGGGGCAGCACTAGCGAAAGGTGAGCCGCTCGGGCTCACGTGAGGCACATTTGAGCATCCTGGCCGGGATCTGAGATCAGAACACAGGCGGCGGTTAATGAAGCTGTGTGAATGCTGGCACTCCTCAGGCTGTGCCGCCTGCTGAAAGACCATTGTTGCTGATTTTAAATCACTCACAGAGTCTCTTGATAAATAATGCTCAAACCATCAGACAACCACACCTTAAAAAAGAAAAAGGTCACACTTTCCATACTTGACAAAAACTAATGCAACATGAATTGTAGACCTAAATGCAAATTCTAAACCAAAACACTTCTGGAATCCCCAGTATGATACCCAAAATATGATGCCTAAAAGAAGAAATTGATAACCGGAAGTTTACAAAACCAAGCACTTCTCCCTCTAAAGAACAAGAAGACAAAATATATCAGGAGAAAGTATCTTCCAAGTACATAGCTGATAAAAGACTCTTATCCAGAATCCACAGAAGATGCTCACAGTTTAATGATAGGAAACAAGCTAGCTATTGTTTTTGTTTTTTACAACTGGCAAAAGATTGAACAGACATCTTACCAATAAAGATGAACAGATGGCAAATGGCCATATGGGATGCTGCTCATCATACTAATACAGAATCAGACCACAGTCAGCTACGAGTTAAAGGTAAGTTAGAAGCAGGGTGGGATACCACTGCGTACCTATTTCAAAGGCTGGAAATTTTTAAACCAGCCACACCGAGTGCTGGCGAGGATATGGAGCCACTGGAGGTCTGGTGCATTGCCAGTTGGAATGAATGTGAGATGGTACAGCCACTTTACAAACAGCTTTGCAGTCTCTCTTAAATTTAAACATAGATCTGTCTTGTGATCCATCAATCCCATCCTAGGATATTTACTTGGATGAAATCAAAGCTTATGTTCACACACACTCATCCACACATACACACACAACAGTAAACACAAATGTTTGAAACAGCTTTATGGATAACCGTCCCAAACTGGAAATCAACCAAATGTGCTTCAGTGGAGGAAATGAGGAAAATAAAGTGTGGCACATCCCTGGAATACTATTTAATAATAAACAGGAGCACACGGTGACACACACAAAGAATGGTAACTCTCCAATGGATTGTGCCAAGCAGAAGAAACCAGGCTCCGAGGGTGTGTACGAATAACCCTTCTCTATAACATTCTTGCAAACCTAGATGCAGGACTGAGAAGAGATTAGGGCTGTCAGCCACACAAGGAGTCAAGATGATTTGATAGCAAAGTGACAAGGGACATCTGTGGGAGTGGCGAAATCCTTCTACGTTTTCACAGGGATACGGGCAACAAAATATATGCACATCTCAAACTTGCACTGAGGGATGTTTTTTTAAAAAAATTATTTATTTAAATTTATTTTATGTGTATTGGTGTGAAGGTGTCAGATTCCCTGGAGCTGGAGTTACAGACAGTTGTGAGCAGTCATGTGGGTGCTGGGAACTGAACCTGAGTCCTCTGGAAGAGCAGCCAGTGCTCTTAATCACTGAGCCATCTCTCCAGCCCCAGGGATGGTTTTACTTCATGTAAATTATACATTAATTTTTATTTTATTTATTTATTTGTTTGTTTGTTTAGTTATTTATTTATGGCTTTTCAAGACAGGATTTCTCTGTGTAATAGCTCCGGCTGTCCTGGAACTCACTTTGTAGAACAGGCTAGCCTCGAACTCACAGAGATCTGACTGCCTCTGCCTCCTGAGTGCTGGGATTAAAGGCATCCACTACCACTGCCTGGCCACATTAATTTTTAAGATGAGAAAAAAATCTTCCCAGACTATTATAATGTACAATAAAAATTAATTTATGAGAAAATTATATAAAAAGATTTGTATAATGCCAGTCCAAATTCTTCAGAATAAGGTTCAAAGAGCAACAACAACAAAAAAATTTCTTTTGAAGGATGAGAAATGGCTCAGTGGTTTATAGCACCTGCTGTTCTTGCAAAGGAGCTGGGTTTGGTTCCTAATACCAAATGGTGGTTCACAACCATCTGTAACTATAGTTCCAAGTGATTCAGCATCCTCTTCTGGCCTCTGCAGGCACCAGGCACACACATGGTACACATTCATACATGCAGGAAAACACTCAGAGCCACATAAAATGATAGTAAATAAATCTTTTTTAAAAAATCCGTTTGTCAAGTTTTCACATCTCAACACCCATTCTCAGTTCCCGGATCACTGCATCTCAGGGTGCGGACAGCTCTGGCACAGAGACATTTGTTAACAGCCTTCTCAGAATCGTTTCTACTTCCTCACAGCACCCCAGTTTCTCTGAGGCGTGACCTGCTCAGGGCATGCATACAAACCAGCAGGGACCCAGCCCTTCCCCAGTCTCCAGTGGCATGTAATACAAGTGATTTAAACCTCAGGCAGACAAGAACCAATGGCCACTTTCCCATACCAGCACTAGCACGCTTCTGTAAGAGGCTATAGCGTGGGTTTTCTATTCCCTGGTCTTTGGCTGCTGTATTTCCTCCAATCTCTGTGCTGGGGGCATCTCTTGGGATGGAACTGCGTTCCTTTCTCCAGCTAGCAGAAGAAAGGCTTCATTCCCCAGGGAACACAACCTATAAGAACATCCTCCCTCTACCTTCTTCTCCACCTTACTATGTGTTGACCCTAGATGGGGCAAGGAGACATTGGAACCACATATCCATCTGTTTCTCAAAAAAAGTCTCGTTTTCAAGTTTATCACCTCACTAGGGACTCAAGGAGTGGAAGCCGACACCTGACACGCAGGATGCACCTGGAGATGCTGGAATGCAGTTAGCTGTAATAACAATTCATCACGGGCTTGAACTCTGGAGGACCTGTCACACACACACACACACACACACACACACACACGAAGCTAAGATGTGCAAAATCCAAGGGTTGCTCTGTGGCTCAGCAGCAACAGGGATGCTGAGTCTTCCCTTGATCCCACCTCCAATCTCAGAGGGTGCCAAGCCTCCTCTGACTTCTTTGTCACCTCAAAAGGATGACAAAGAAGACATGAGTTTCTACTCATGAGACCCTTGGGAAGAAATTCTTTCTCCCTAAGCTCTTGCAAATGTCTCCTCAGGTCACTTTGGTATGAATTTACTCTTCTGATGCCAGGAGCCTGGGAAAGGAGATGACTGAATCAGGGTACATACCCCCGAGCCTTGGATTCCAAGCCATCCCTACTTTTTCTATGCCCAAGAAACTCCTGATGAACTTTAATAGTAGATGATTAGTAAGGAAAAAGGAAACTCCAGAATGCCAAGGGAGAAAGACACCAGGGAGTCTTAAATGTCATCTCTGCCAGAGCACAGTCACACACGCTGGATCTTTGGCTTGAAAAAAAAAATGAAATGTGGGCATGTTAATGCCTACAGTATAAGAGAGTCTCTTGGGAATTAAGCAAGACTGCGTGTGCTAAGGACTTGCTTTCTACCTGGGGCATCGTACATATCTCTTAATGGTGGCTATTGTTAGAAATTCAAAACAGAGAAGTACATACAGAAGTGTTAAATATTAATGGCATATATTTTAAGTAGACTAGAATTTGGAAAGAGGGAGATTCATTTTCTGTTGGAATCATCTGGAAAAGCTGTGCTGCACAGACAGGATATGAGCTAGCTTGAACAGGGTGGCTAGACTTTCAATAACAGAGAAGGGATGGGAAGTCACTGGACTGGGACAAACAGCAAGCGGGGAGGGCTCAGTCTGCAATAGGGGCTGGTTCGTGCTCTGGGGAAGACTGGGGTGCCAATGTCCATCAAGTGCCTACTGTGTGCCAGGCACAGTGTGTATGTCCCGGTTAGGTTCCCCAATGACCTTTATTAGAGTGAGATATTAGCCGAGGTTTTCCAGGAGAACAGAGTCAATGGAATAAATATTTGTCAGTTAGGGGTGGTGTAACAAAACCCCATGTCAAAGTAGCCTTATGCACAGAAATATACCTTCTCACACTACTGGAAGCTGGCAGTCAGAGATCAGACGATGAGTTCTGGTGAAGGACCCGCTTCCTGATCTACAGGTGACAGTCTATTTGAAGTGACCTGTTTGCTTACAGGCCACTAATCCCAAAAGGAGAGTCCCACCCTCATTAACTAACTTAACCAAATTCTCCCCCAAAGGCCCTGTGGTGGTTTGAATGTAATTAGCCCCCATAATTTCATAGAGAGTGGCACTATTAGGAGGTGTGGCTTTGTTGGAGTGGGCATGGCCTTGCTGGAGGAAGTGTGTCACTGTGGGGGCGGGCTTTGAGGTTTCCTATGCTCAGGATACCACCCAGTGTCTCAGTCAACTTCCTGTTGTTGCCTGTAAGATGTAGGACTCTGAGCTATTCCTCCAGCGCCACGTCTGCCTGCTCGCCACCATGTTCCCCGCCATGATGATAATGGACCGAACCTCTGACACTGTAAGACAACCCCCTCAATTAAATGTTTTACTCTATAAGAGTTGCCATAGTCATGGTGTCTCTTCACAGCAAAGAAAACCCTAACTAAGACAGGCCCATCCAAATAAATACCATCACACTGAGGGACAGGGCTTCGCCACATGACTCTTGGGGACACAGACACTCAGTCCATAGCAGATGTGAAAATGTATAGGAGAGCTATATCTAAAGGACTCATTTCACAGGTGAGAGCAGGCTCAGAAGTTCAAACGCTTCTGGGGGAAGCCACAGGCTGGACCGTCAGGAGTTAAAGCTTGAACCACAAATTGCAATGTGCTGCGGGTCCAGGGAGCACCAGTCCAGCACAGGAAGACGGCATGCTGTTTGCTAGGGAATTCTATAGCTCATCCTTCAGTTCTAGTGAACCTTCTACTCTTTAGACATTCATGAGCCTTCATTCTTCTCTACTCAGAGCTCAACGGCTTAAATGTAAACCTCATCTAAAAACACTCTCACAGAATAATGGTCAATTGAACACCTGGGTCCCGAGGCCCAGTTAAACTGACCATGAAAAAAAAATTGTCATCACAGGTGGATTTTATGTTTACACTGATACTTTACTTAATTTTTGATGCTCTTTTGATAATAGAAATATCCCTAACATGGAAAGAAGTCTATAAGACTATATATATATATATATATATATAGACTATCTTGAAATTATATTCCCTGCTAACCTAAATTATTTATTTTATATGGAATGTTTAGCCACAATTTTCAATTCTATATCATTTTAGAGGACAGTAAACCATTTTATTTAGTTTGTAGTGGGGCAGATCATATAATTTAAAAAAGTTTCAAAAGCCTTACCAATGTATTCTGTTATTACTACAAATGTGTTCACCCAGTCTTTGGAACCTTCAGCCTCTTGACATTCAGAGGTGATGCAGGAGCATGGTCATTAGGGAAGGCTTCTAGGATCCTGGATTTTCTGAAGAATTTTTTTGTAGAAACCAGTGGTTTGTCTGAAGGATGTCAGTGTTTAAATGAGATCTAGAAATAAATGTTGTTCCTCTTGATCATCTAGGAAAACATTTATACAAAGAGAACAAATGGCAAAATCCACACAGGCGGATTTTAATCCTACCTTATATGTGGGGAAACTGAGGCTGGGGGAGGTTAAGTATCTTGTCCCAGTCAAGATGGTAATGAAGCCAAGGTCTGTACATAATGCATCTGTTTTGGGTGATGTATTGAGCCAAGAAATTCATTTTAATAGGACATTTCGATCCAGGAGAAAGACTTAGAGTAGCATGTGGTTCTGGGTATTTCATAGTTACCACAGGGGTCCAGCATACAAACACTTCACTTACCTTTCAGGAGTAAATGGCGGAGAGATGGAGGGATGGAATAAAATGTCATTTCTCTGGGAAATGATGGGTGAAAAAAGGAACCACTTCTTGATATTTCCTCACTCCTCACTCAGTCTTATCAGCAGCCTATTAACAACAGTGAGTAATAGCCATATGTGCTTACGAAAGCTGAATGTTCTAATATTAAATAAGGAAGTCAATCTTTCCATTGCTCTGGCCATCTTTTAAATGTTCAGCAGCCACACGTGGCTAGAGGCTGCGCACTAAACAGCAGAGATCCAGAGCATTCCGTCATTACAGAAAGTTCTACTAGCCCATGCTCTCCTCCAGAGAAGCTGCTGATACTCCCATCACAGGAGGCGTCACGACTTTGTGAGCATAGCCCCTGCACTCTGGGAATGAATTATGAGAAAACATGCAACTATAAATCCAACCAATCTCTCCGTCCAGGACCTTTCTCACATAGAGCGGATCAGTGGAAGCCTCGTCCTCAGGGGCATGCTCTTGCCTCATGGAAGCCGAGTATCGAAGTGTTCTTCTGGATCCCTCCTCAGACCAGAGGTGCCACTGACATTTGGCTCCGTTCAAACTATAAACATCTAACAAGCTCCAGATGCACAAGTAGTAGATTTAAGGTCCTGTCAATATGGACACTAAGGTCTGAAATGAAACACTTGGCGTTCGATTTGGCTAAAATGTTAAATTCACAATTTATTGGCTCAATAAAGCATGAATGCTAAGAGCCAATTTTCAGGTTGGAGCCTCTGCACGTGTGTATGTGTGTGAAAACATATGTCCAGGTTTCTCAAGGCAAAGTTAACAGCAGAAAAGAAAAATTGTTCAAAATAGAGCTTCAGTGGGCAGAATCATTTTTAATGGACCCAAAATGTTATTCATGGTATACATGTAGGTACACAAAACTTTTTCCTGTGTTGGATGATAAAACAAAGTTGCTGATAAGCTGCAGTATCTGTGAAGAGTGAAGAGAGGCAGCGGAAGAAATTGGAGCTGTCAGAAATACGAGCTTTCCCAAGGGCTGTGCCATTGCCTTCCAGTGTTTTCTTCTGGCAGGGCAGGTTGAAACTCGCTGTTACAAATGACCAACTTTGGTGGAAAGGGAAACCTGGCCAGCTCCGGAGCTGTGGAGGGAATTGAGAAGCCAATCACAGTCAGAGTGAATGTTTGGCTCAAGATAAGGATGACAGTTAAGAACAAAACAAAATTTGCCTTTCCTGATGCATAGGAATCATAAAAAATGACTTTCCCCCCTGACAACAGTTTTGGCTCTCCTGTCCTGTTTCTGGTGTGGAAATCGGGAGGTAGAGTAGATGATACACTTTCCCCTCTTCCTCCCATGAAGCTTAATGAAACCTGGATCTCATAGACCAAAGAAATGAAGCTTGAAATGATGGGAACTGTTAGGGGGATAGAGGAACAAAGGGTGGTCATTTTCCTGGACTCTTTTTTTTTTGCTTCAAACATCCCCTACCTGAAGTCGAGGAAGCTGGGCAACTATAACGCTATCCAGCATCCAACACAGGAATGGAAATATAAGTTCCAACAAAGACTTGCTCTCTTTAGTCCAAAGACCAGGAAAAAGGCCGAGCAAAGTGACAGGAAATAGGTAGAGACTACAGCCTCCCGACTCCAGCCAATCACAGAAAAGTTATGGCTCTGCCTCCCCTCGGGCCGGCAAAGGTGGGTGGAGTCAAGATGTTTACCTTTCCAGAGCGTGTACCCAGGCACCGAGTAGGGATCCTGTACTGTTGTCCCTACTAAGCCCCACATCCACTTCCAGATACAAAGACCATGTGGGGGAGACTGAACTTCCACCTCTCCCCCGTTAGATGATGTCATGCTGTCATGGTGGACCTGGAGGGTGTTTATCATGACCACTGTCAACAGTGGTCACCCAAGGGCCTCTTGGGTCCTGAGCAGGAACAAACCCCGGCTGCCACCCTTCCCAGCAGCAGGTCTCAGGGAAGCCAAAGAGAGTGGAGGTCTCACACCACTTAGTAGTTGTGACCCCTTGGAGTGTTGAGGGCTGAGGAAGAACCAGGACGCCAGGGAAGTGGGTGTGGTGATGAAGGGTACCACGAGGAATGCTTGTGGGAGATGAATGGCCGCATATTGACTGTGCCCATATCTTGGTCATGATACTGTGCTGTATTTTTACTGTTACCATTGAGCAAAACTAGGCTTTAAAAAAAAAGCATGGGGGCACTGTACTATTTCTTAGAACTGCATGTACAACTGTAACGATCTCAAAATATTTAGTCAGAAATGGTAAATCAGACACCTTCTAAGATAAATAACTTTGTAAATTGTAATCAGATATCTTTTTTAAAGACCTTCCCCACTTCCAATAAAAAGCTCATTAAAATGCAATATTTTCTGTAGAAAATGATATTGGACAACGGAGGACAATTTGATTCTAAAGCACTTTCCCTGTACTTATCATGTTTGTATATGTTTCATTAACATTTCAGATCCTTTGGAAACAGCCACTAGTCATCACTAAAACTCCCTGTCTCCCACTCCCAACCCTGGCATTCGTAAGTCTAGGGTATGCCCCAGCTGTCGGGACAGACCGTTACACATACTATTACTGCATTTTGTGACTATAACAAAATAACACCATTATTTTGTCATTGACTAAATAACACCTGTTCCTTTAAATCAGTGTTTCTGATGTAGGAGGACCGTGTGAGCACAAGAGAGACACAGATGTGTTAGTCAGTAATGAGACGGTAAGAATTATTTATTTGGAAATGAACGTTTTTTTCTTTTCCCGCTCTCCTACTGCCTGGAACCAATCTATGTGCTGTGCTTGGAAAAACAATGATGGCCCATAGCAATTGCTTTTCCATGGCTCTGGCAACTGTATGGGAGACCTGGAGGCGGAGAAGGATGTTTGTTGAAAGAGCATCTGCTTTATTGAAAATGCATTTGAAGGCTTTACCGACAGGACTGCCTCAGAGTCGAGTGCAATTAAGTCAGCAAGGTCTCACTTTGTAGTATCCAAAATCTTCCATAAGCATCATGGCTTTGGAATCGGGATTGCTATCCTCACCATCCTCAAAGCCAAATGCCTTTGCAGGCAGAGAAGGGGTGAAATTGGTGTGACTGACGTCTTGTGAAGAGAAAATTTTATAAACCATCTTCAAAGACGCTTACAAGATACAACCGCCCTTTCTCAACACAGCTATGGGAGGCATTGATGTAAATAAATATAAAAATGGCTATTAAATTTCCATTCTACTTCATGCACATGGGTTTAATATTAATAATTAAGGAAGGAAAGCTGGCAAAACACATGTAAAACTTAGCCAAACCCCAAATGCTTGAAAAATAAGTCAAGATTTTTCTGAAAACATAGACCACTACTGGGTTTGCCCATCCCTGGTGACAAGAAACTGAGAAACTGAAACTAAGTGCATTTAACTTGCCTCTTTGCCCCAGCAGACGCTGTAGCTCCCTCCTGCCAAGGAGCCAGTGGATTGGCCTTTGGTGCCAAGAACAAAGCGTGGGTCTCCACATGGCCACCATTCTGTGGAGACAGCACACTCAGATCCCACAGGGTAGAACTGTCTGCCCTCCACCCCCCAGCCAGATGACAGATTCCACATTTCTTAACCTCGTTCTCGAAGAGCAAATCATCTCCCACTTTGGGGTTGAAATAAACTGTCATCGATCCCAAAGGAGTCTAGGTTTGTACCTGTCTTGTCTTGGGGTCCGTTTGATGGCATTACAAGACCTAATGCAACTGTGTGATGAGATTGATGCCCATTGGTGTTATGAAAGGAAGACAGGAAAGTGGACTGGAGCCACACTTGGTTCGTCAAGAATATAGAGGGCAGGATGTTTCCAGCGAGTCCCTGCCAATTCTTGGCCATATCTGTTTGGCGGGATTCTGCAATGGAGATTTAGTGGAAGTGATAGTAAACAGGAATTCAGAATTTATAAAGTATCTTCCCCCAGGTTTCACGTTATGGTTTGAATCTGAAATGTCCTCCAGAGGCCCCTGTTTGAAAGCTATTCCCCTAGCTGAGGGCACTATTTTGGGAAGCTGGAAATGTTTAGGAGTTGAAAAGCAGCTGACAGGTGTAGGCTCCTGGGGGAGTGGGACTCTGAAAGTTATACCCAGCCTCGACTTCCTGCAGCTTTCTCCTCTTCCTGGCCCACCACCCTGTGAACAGCCTCTGCCACATATCTCTACTGCAAGAAAATCTGTCTTCACTACTGTAATGGACTGAGACCCTTGGAAACCATGAGCCAAAATAAATATCTCATCCTTTAAGTTGTTTCTATCAGGTATTTCCATCACAGCAACACAAAAGGAACCCTGACGTCATCTAACCTTCTTGATAACTGAGTAGATATTGCCATCCTCCAGATGAGGAAACCGTGACTTAGCTGGGGGTGGGGAAAGGAAGTGCCCAAGTCAGTAGTGGCTAAGGGGCAGCCAGGGAACAAGATCCTGAGGTGCCAGCATGAACAGATAGGCAGGAAGGGTGTGGATCACCAGACTCTGGTTTCACCTGGGTTTTTTTTGTTTTTTGTTTTGTTTTGTTTTGTTTTGTTTTGTTTTTCGAGACAGGGTTTCTCTGTGTAGCTTTGCGCCTTTCCTGGAACTCACTTGGTAGCCCAGGCTGGCCTCGAACTCACAGAGATCCACCTGCCTCTGCCTCCCGAGTGCTGGGATTAAAGGCGTGTGCCACCACTGCCCGGCTCACCTGTATTTTTTAATGCATAGAGGAAAGGCCGTTTTTTTTGTTTTGTTTTGGTTTGGTTTTTTGTTTGTTTGTTTGTTTTCCACTTTGTACCCAGCTACAGTATAGGGTCTCCCTTGGCTCAGGGCAGATGTAAAGGCCTGAGTTGGAGAGACCTGATCCCCACAAAGCATGGGGGTCTGGCACTAGTTTGGCCACATGAGATCAAACCCCATTTCTAGCTGCCCAGGAGGTCCTGGGAGCTGGCACCAAGCTCAGCCTTCTGCCCATTCTGCTGTTGCTGAGGTGAGATGGAATCCTTCAGAGGGGAGGGCTCAGCAGCTGACAGGATGCTGTGCTGTACAGTCAGTGTTTAAACACACACTGACACCATCATAAAAGAACATATGCACGCTCAGAGTCCCATTGCTCTGATTCAGAGTGCTAAGCCAGAAGCTCATTGTCGCTTTCACTCACCTGAATCTTCACTTACAGGCAGTATGGACCACAATCTCTCTATGTGATGATCTTAGACTCTCCTAATTTATACAGCCCGCAAGCACGTTGGAGCTATCAAATGTCATCCCTGAAAAAAATGTCTCAAAATATTTTATTAGGAATCATAGCACCTTACCAACACGTGTATTTTTACTGACAGAGCAGAAATAAATATCTAAAGGTTTAAAGAACATGTGCAGTGTTTTCTTTAATTAGTATCTAGTCCTCGGATTCAAACTTGTACAAATAAACTAAGTTGTCAGTATACATAAGAATGTGTTCTATCCTGGTTCAAATACAAGTCTATACTTTTAAAGCACATTGTTTTATGTTAACTGAAGAAACCAATTCTCTGCTAGTCATTTGAGTAAGAAACACTCTACCTAATCCCTACCTAGAAGCCAAACCAACTGGTTCTACTGATTTTGTACCATCTATAAAAATGGTTTTGTTCTTCGCTGTTACATACTTTGGAAATACTTTATTGAAACTATGAAGCCGAATGTTGAAAACCAATCAGACCTATGGTTACTATAAATTCTGAGCCAAACAAAAGTATTCAGATCAGCAAAACTCACAAGAAAGCAAGCTCAGTGTCTTAGCTAGGATTTTTATTGCTGTGAAGAGACACCATGACCATGGAAACTCTTATAAAAGGAAACATTTAATTGAGGTTCACTTACAGTTTCAGAGGTTCAGTCCATTATCATCATGGTGAGGAGCATGGCAGCATGCAGGCAGACGTGGGGCTGGAGTTGAGAGTCCTACATCTTGTAGGCAACAGGAAGTCAACTGAGACACCTCGAAGTCCACCCAACAGTGACACACTTCCTCCAACAAAGCCACACCTCCTCATAGTGCCACTCCCTGAGATTATAGGGGACTAATTACATTCAAACTGCCACACTCAGTGAAGTTTTCAGTTCATTATTCTATTTCTATGACAGAGGAACACACAGTAGACAGGAAGAGACAAAGAACATAATACATCTCTATTGGAGAAAGGTTAGGGGTTGTTATTTATTTTAGGGTTTTTTTGTGATCTATTTATTTGTATTTTTTTCTGTGCATTGTTGTTGTGTCTGTGTCTGAGGGTGTCCAATTTCCTAGAACTGGAGTTACAGATAATTGTGAGCCACCATGTGATTGCGGGGAATTGAACCTGGATCCTCTGGAAGAGCAGCCAGTGCTCTTAACCGCTGAGCCATCTCTCCAGCCCCATTGTGTTTTTGGTTGTGTTTAATTTTCCAATTTTATGTAGCAATAATAACCAATTAGAAAAGCATTCGGGGCCTGAAGAGATGGCTCAGCAGGTAAAGCATTTAACACCAAAGCAAGAGGACCAGGGCTCAGATCCCCGCGGAAAGCAGGGTGGGTATGCTGGCCTACCTATGATTCCAGGGACTGAACTTAGGTCATCAGGCTTGGCAGCAAGCGCCTTTACCCACCCGGTTGCCTTGTTGGCCCAAAACAGATGTCATTATGTTATTTTAACCTATGACTTTAAGATTTTGCATAAGAGAACATTTATTAAGCTGTTGGGAACATCACATCAGCTGTGAGAGACAAGATAGTTCTCTGGGCCTAGAGATCACCTTTCTGATATTCTGAGACTTCCTAGAAACTGACAACGTTTCCAGGGAGAAGAAACTGGCAGGGAAAGCAGACACAGGTGGCAGCCAGGGGTGGAGACAAGAAAATGGATCAGCAAGGCAAGATTCACAAGATAAAAGAAATGAACCAGAAGAAAAGCACCTTCCAGTCATGGAGGATTGCAACCTAAATCCAAGTCAGTGCTCTATCTAGAAGGGGCTTTAAGAGGTCTCTTGGCGTGGTAGTCACCGTATCATGTTTTTCTTCTTCATAGAATTTTTAAATTAAGCACACACACACACACACACACACACACACATACACACGAATACATGCTGTGCACTTTCACATCCTATCCAATATGTATACTGTGCTCACAGAAGGCTGCCCTTTGGTACTTTTTCATGATACTACTTGGAAAACAATGTTGATAATCCTGTGTCTGTCTCCAAAATTAGTTTAGAAATTGCATTGGTTGGTGGAATCCAGAAGTCTAGCACCACTGGCCCAGTCTTTCCTTGGTCCTTTTCATTTTACTAAAGAGGCATGGGATGTGTTCAAGTCTACTCAAGAGGAAAGTTCCCTGGCAACTGAGACAAAACCCAATCTCCAAATGTCTGGCTGTGCCCAAGCTTGATTCGGTGCCGGGCGACCCACTTGCCCGACATTTTCAAGTGACTTGGACAGGAAGGTGGCACACTCTGGCACAGGCCAGGCAAATCTGAAAACCAGGCCTCACACACAACTTGAAGAGAAAATCATTAGCTCACTTCCCTGTATCATAAACTGACAGATTCGAATATGGAGAGGGCTGGCTCAAAGAAGAAACAGCAGGAAATGATTATTTAGGATTAAGAGTCTTGTTTCTAGACATATGCGGTAAAATATTGTCCGGATTAATTTTATTTGCTTCCTTTGATGAAGCCAAATTAACTTAAACCAACTGTTAGGAGAGCTGCTGGTTATTAACACTAATGTCACATAGCCTAAAATATTCACCCTAGAGGCTTCTCTGTTAAAAATTCCAATGTGCCTTTAATAATTAAGAATCACTGTGATAATTACATTAATTAGGAATTACACCTTGGTAGGTTCTAATACATAATAGAAACTCCCCTCTTCCATTCTCTCAAGGAAGAGGAGGGCATTTCAAAGTCTAACCAGACAGTGAAGAGAAGTACTAACCCAGGTTAGGGACTCATTCAAGAGCACTTTCCACAAGTCCTAGACAGCAGCATCTCCTCGGGTCTACAGCAGAGAAAGACTCGGATGAAGCTCAAGTTACGTGTCGATTACTGACAACACGTTATTTCTGAGTGCGTGTCTGTGAGTGTGTTTCTGGCTGAGGTTAGTAGTTAAATCCACACATGGGGGAAAGACAGCTGCTGTCACTAACATCAGAGGGCACCATTCAGTTTGTGGAGGCAAATTTGCTCCCACTGCGGCACCCCCCTTCTCTGCCTCCCACACTAGAGCTCTTGATCTCAGGCCTTTGGACTTGGACGAGAAGTGACACCATCAGCTCCCGGGTTCTCAAACATTTAGGTTTGTTCTAGAATGACATCAGCAGCTTCTTCAGGGCACTGACCTGCAGTCCGCAGACCTTCTAAGCCTCCACGAGCCAACCCTCATAATAAATCTCTTTCTGTACCTTTCCATATCCTACTGGTTCTGTTTCTCTAGAAAAAAAAAAAAAAAAAAAAACATGGTCTTTGAATCCAATGACTTAGGTGAGTCATGCTCAGGCAGAACCACCACACTAACATCCTTAACATGTAGACCGTGTGTGTGTTGACTCACACACACACACACACACACACACACACACACACACACACACACTTTTAATTATATTCTCTTTTCTACCCTCATTTCCTTCATAAAAGCTCTCAGTCCTCAAACCACATTGGACTACATGTGCACGTAACAGCTGTCAATCACACTTAGAGGGGTTAGCTGGTGTGTCCAATATGTTGCCACACCACATCATCCATGAACAAGGTACCACTTAAGTAAAGAGTCCTGCTTGGGTAAAGGGACTCTTTACCACTCAGTAACTGTGTGCCCCCAGTCAGTTATTTACAGCTCGTAGCCTCTGCTTCCTCATTCAGAGAAAGACAGTCGAACACTGGCTCTGTTGAGTTGCCCCTGCAGCCTTAATACTCAAGCTCTGTACAAGTACAAATGACTTCATAACTGCCACCAACAAAAACCAAGCATGTGTCCCCCAGCCGGAGGGTTAACAGAATCTGTGGCTGACCGTAGCCAAACTTAGACTTTAATGTGGGGTTCCTTTTACAGTTGGTTTTGGAATACAATCAAAACCCAAAAGGAAGTTAGATTCCAATCCCTAAGTAGGTCCAGCCATCGTTTTCTAAGTACAAAAGATAGGCTTGCAAGCCTTGGGGGTTGAGGTGAGGTCTGGCAACTGTGGACCAGCAGAAAGGCTATGCAGGAGTTGTAAACGCCAGGCTCGGAGATGCAGCCAAACCTCTGAGGGCCACCCAGACCAGGCACCAGTTTCCTTGTGGCTACCGTGTTCCAGCCATTCAGAGCCAGGGCACACATGCCCTGAGCTATCCATTCTCTGCCTTATGCTATGAAAAGCAAGCTGGTCCCAGACCCACCAAAAGCATCAGCATTTATCAGAACACTGATGGGCTTTCAGACACAGAAAGTCTTGTTCTCTGAACGGGTTGGGGGTGGGGAGGGGGAGCAGGTCTTTGAACAATATGGCACAGCTTGAGGGCCTGACCAGGGTGGCTGGGAATGAAAATAATCAAAATCAATGGTAATAATGTGCTCAGGAAGCAGTTCTACAATGCAGATCCCCCACTCAGTAGTTAGCTCACTAATGACATTAGCTGGTATGAAATACAAATAGGGGAAAAAACATTCTAAGCCAATTATACTGATTATGCTTCTGACATCAAAAGGTACAGCAGATGAAGCTGAATTTCCATATATTAATATTTAAGCCAGTATCCACTACAAAGTACAGCACGTAATGAAGACCCACTAGACTTCAGTACCCACAGCTAAAATCTCTAATCAAGCAAAAAACAATTTTCTAAATGATAATTAGCAGTCATCATGTTCTTTAAGTGCAGGGTATTATAAAGTACAAACTGAATTTTTTAAAAAAAAAATGTAAATAGCAAAATTCCTTGTACTGGCAGTAATATAACAGACGTGAGAGCAGAGGCTACCAGCTCCGATCAGCAAGTGTGTCTGCAGTCAAGAAAACACTTGCATCTGTGATTGTCATGATCAAAAAGTGCCTTGACGTTCATCAGAGACGGTCTTGACTGGGTGAAGTGCTCTACTTGAGAGAAAGCGGGGAAGCGTCAAGAGAAGGAGGAAGCCACAGAGGTGAAAGGAGGAGACTTAACCCTCACCTCCCAAGGTATTTTGCTGAAACAAGGTACAGTCTAGCCAAGCCTTGAGCTGGCTCCATTTTGTTTTGTTTTTTTCTTTTTATTGCTCAGTCGGTACAGTTGCTGTGCAAATACCACCCGCTTGGGGCAAAGCAGAATTTCTGCCAAGTGAGCAACGAGAAATGAGAGCTACCCATGTTCCTGTGAGGAGCTGCATGAAGGGGGGGCGGGGCAGTGGCTAATTAAAGTAGCAACATATATCCTATGCACGCACCCATCCTGGAGATGATGGAGGCTTGCGGTACACTCGATACAGCGTAAGAACAAAGCCAGGCTTCTACACATCCTAAAATCACGGAAGCTACGCAAGTGTCTGGTCCTGTCTACGGATGCGGTCTTCAGCCGGCCTCTGCTGTATCCAGCGCCCGTAGTAAGCGGCTTCCAAAGAGAAAAGGCTTCTTCTGGCTCACGGTTTTTGAGGTTTCAGCCCATGACTGATTAGATATATGGCTCGCAAGCCTTTGGTGATGAGGCAGCCTATCACAGGAGAGTGGAACCAAATAGCTCCCACCTGGTCTAGAAGAAAAGAGCAGGCGATGCAGGAATTCTGCCATGGCCTCTGAGGACAAACTCACGATGATCTGAAGACCTCCTACTAGGCCTCACCTCCTAAAGTTTCCATCATGCCCTGGACAAAGCCTTTTATACATAGGGCCTTTGAGGGACACCCCAGGCCTAAACACTATCTGCCCAGAGATCCTTATGCCTTTTAATTCTTTGGAAATGAGAAGAATGGTACCATGGTCTGCAGGAGGAAGGATGGTACAGAATAAGAGCGTGTTTTTCCTAAAAATCCCCAAAGCAGATGTGGGCCGATATGCAAGGGCAAAGTGATTTCTGTTGCAGTCCTGATGAGTCATTTCTGATAAGCTGGAAGTGGAGCCCAGCCAAGGCTTGAATACCACAGCAAAGAAGCAGTTCCCATATATGAGGAGCACTTAATTCCCAGGCTTTCAAAGACTTTCGATCTGAATTATCACACTAGTAAAGTGCCCCTAATATCCTGTTTGATAACAAAGCAATGTCTCATGGTTAGTTGCACCGTTACCACCAATGTCCTTTTAAAAACTCCAAACTCAATTCACCTAAAAGCTTTAACTATGATAAGAATTTCAGACTCATTCAGACAATACCAAGCAGCAACTCTTTGCCCTCCAGCTGCCTTGAGAATCTGGCGTAAATCTAGACAAGGAAGCCTCAAGTGCCTAAAATCTAGCAGGACTAGAAATTCACTTAACATCACTAAATCTAAAATACGTACTTACAAATGGGTCAAATGTATGTTCTATGCATTTTATTACAATAAAAATGGGGAAATAATTTATAAAAAGTTATACTGCAGGTTGAAAATGTAATAGACAAAGTAATTATAATGATAATAAAAACTGGTTATAAGAAGTAAATACAATACAGGATGTAAAAAGTGCTTCAGTTTTTTTGTTTGGTTGGTTTGTTAGTTTTCTTTTCTTTTCTTTTCTTTTCTTTTTTGAGACAGAATTTCTCTGTGTAACTGCCTTGGCTGTCCTGGAACTCGCTCTGTAGACTAGACTGACCTCGAACTCACAGAGATCCATCCGCCTCTACCTCCCGAGTGCTGGGATTAAAGGTGTGCGCCATCATTGCCTGGTGAGCTTTATTAATTTCTAATGCTGTTTATTTTGTGTGTGTGCATGTGTGTATGTGTGTGGGCACACAGGTACATGGTGCGGGCATGGAAGTCAGATGACAACTTGCAAGAATCCCTTCTCTACTTCCACCATGGAGGGCCCAGGATGGAACTCAGGCTTGGCAGCAAAACTTTTGCTGGCACCTTTACCCTTGCTGGCCCACCTTTGTCCTCACTGACCCACAATGCACCTTTGCCCTCACTGACCCACAATGCACCTTTGTCTTCACTGACCCACAATGCACCTTTGTCCTCACTGACCCACAATGCACC
>CABHPQ010166728.1:19949-43459 GCA_902168405.1 Peromyscus aztecus
TGACCCACAATGCACCTTTGTCCTCACTGACCCACAATGCACCTTTGCCCTCACTGACCCACAATGCACCTTTGCCCTCACTGGCCAACAAACGGGAATTTCAAATGGTACCATTGGGCTCTTAGGTCCTGGCATCCTACTTTTTACTTTTTTCTGTTCTTTCCTTCTTTTCTTTCTTTTCTTTTTTTCTTTTCCTTTATCTTTCCTTTTTCTTTTTCTTTCCTAAATAAGGATCCTGTAAAGTCAGTGGCTGACAACACATTCAAAGAGCCTTCTCACACAGCTACTGTGTGGCTAATGGCTCCTTCTAACCTATGCAACTCAGTGTCTTTGCAAACGGCCCCTCTCAGTCACTGTGTCCCTTCTAGCTTCACGGGGCTTTGCCAAATTGCTTTGCTGTGTTACCTAGTTTCCCCAGTCCTTTGCTGATGTTCTGCCTCTAGCCTGAAATCAAGAAAGATAGCAAGAGGCAGGATTTCCCGCAACAAACTGCTTTGTAGATCTCCGGGAGAAACAGCTGCTTTTAGATAAGAGGAATCTTCCAGTACTTGATTGTGGGACAAAATTGCAAGGGAACTATGGGCTGAAATGAGAATTCAAAAACGGTACTAATAACAACCCATAGAGTCTATGGAAATTCAGTATTCTATTTGGATTTACTCTCAACTTGAATATTTTTTAAAGCATTAGCTTGAAAATGGAGAAAAAAAGTCTTTTAAAGCCTTATTTTACAGAAAATTGTTCAGAATAACAATTTGCAAAAGAAAGGGTCATTTACAATCCCTACTATTCACTGAGCATCTCTGATTCATTCAGCAATTTTCTGGCCATTGTAGGTAATAAGATGAGATTGATTCCTGATTGCTCAAGGAATATACCTTCCTTTCAGAAGTTAGAGCCCACCCCCATTTCCCCCTCCCCAACAAGCCTTTACTGGTACAAAATTGTGCATCAGGAACTGAAGAAATAGCTCAGTGCATAAAGCAGTCACTGTACAAGTGTGGGAACTGGGTTCAGATTCCTCAGAAGCCACATAAAGCTCGATGTGGTAGCCAATGTCTGTAACCCCAGCATTCCTACGGCAAGATGAGAGGGGAGACGGAGAATCCCTGGGAATTTATAGGCCAGTGGCTCTGGAGTACACAGTAAGCAAGAAAAGGACAGGAATCGGGGAGGCAAAGACCAGCACCCTAGATTGTCCTCTGACAGCCAAGTTCACCCTGTGCCCTCACACCAGTGTGCATGAACATGCACACACACACACATACACACATACACACACATACGCACATATATACACAAACACACACACATAAACACGTTTCTAAGACATCACCCACAGCCTCAGGATGAAGAGGTTGACACCATCTAGTCAGAACTCTTATGCATCCCTATTATGGTCTCTCCACTCCCAGAGAGTGTTCTTTCCTTTATTCAACAAACATCAAGGGAGATTTGCTGGGCATTGAGGACCGATAGAGTCTAGATTGCAGTGTGATAGGAAAACAGACACGTTGATCGTAGTTACATGTAGAGTTCACATAGCCCCATAGGAAGCAGAGCAAGGGAGCAGGGCATTCTTTTATGAACTGGAACCAGGAGTAGAATAGCTTCTAAAGCATGAGTGAAACCCACAAACTCTTTACTGAGGTATGACTTTCAGCTTATTTTATTTACAAAAGAATTACATAAGAAGCTCCCACATTTGATAGTTTAATAAATACACATTTATGTTGTTTGACCACATAAACTTTTTTTTAAAACTTTTTGAGAGTGTCTTGCCATGTTGAATAACTTAGCTTCAAACTCATAACCCTTCTGTCTCAGTCTTCCAAGTGCTGGGATTAGAGGCATGTACCACAATATCAAGCTCACATAAAACATTAAACATGTCTCTGTCAGAAAATGTACTAAAGAAAATGAAAACCAAATGACAAGGTCTATTTTCAGATATGAAAAAAACGTTTAAATAATCATTTTAATTAAACAGATTTACAGTCTAAAGTGTGCAAACTCGGTAATACAGTGTGTAATCATCTAGTCTGGCAGTTACTTTCCATCCCCTTAAACATTTTTAAAACTTTTGATTGACTCCTGATAATTGTGCCCATGATACTTATGGGCACAGTGTATGTTGTGTAACAGTTCCCTCCAAGATCCATTCACTCCTTCCTTCCACCCTAAAAGGAAGCTCCTTAAGCAGGAAAGTAAACAACTCAAATAAATAGCTTCAGGAAGTCCCTGAAACTGATCAGATTCACTAGGCCCCTCCCTGTTAGAGTAAACAATGAAAGCTGAGAATGTCTCTCAAAGGAGCCAAGCTGCAAAGAAGATTCTTACATCAGATCACCTGCCTGGAAGAAGCAGAAACCAGCCAAACTGTCTGGAAGAAGTTTAGATAGAGTCACTCGGAAAGGACACTTTCCAACTTTTTTAACTGCCTGCAGGCTGTGCAGTGTGCTCCAGGTTTCCCAGCTTTTGTGAGCTGTCACCCATGCTTGGGTGGGCTTTGGTGATGCAGCTGTCTTTGAGTCATTTCTGCTCCTGTAAGTGACCCTCACCATACCTTACCTCATCTCTTGTAAGTAATTCCAATAAAATTCATTGGTTCAACAAACTGGACTTGGTAGTATCCATACTTCAGTCTGTTTTGTGATCTCTACCTGGAGTGAGTAGATGTGTGGTCTATGTCTCCTCAGGAAAACTTTTGTCATACAACAGTGCAATGTTTCAATCCATTTATATAATATGAACTATAATGCACACTGACTAAATAATGGTAAAGAGTAGCATTACTCATCTGAGCATTATTTTCTGTTTGGAATTCTAGTTAGTCACCAACTATGAAATAAATAATTATTAATAATGGAACTTGTGGGGCTGGAGAGATGGCTCAGCAGTTAAGAGCACCTACTGCGGGCTGAGAGGTGGCTCAGAGGTTAAGAGCACTAGCTGCTCTTCCAGAGGTCCTGAGTTCAATTCCCAGCAACCACATGGTGGCTCACAACCATCTGTAATGAGATCTGGTGCCCTCTGCTGGCCTGTAGACATATATGCAGGCAGAACACTGTATACATAACAAATAAATAAATCTTTTAAAAAAAAAAAAAAAGAGCACCTACTGCTCTTCTAAAGGACCCAGGTTCAATTCCCAGCACCCAGATGGCCTCTCACAACTGTCTGTAACTCCAGTTCTAGGGAACCCGACACCCTTACACAGACATACATGAAGGTAGAACACTTATGCTCATAAAATAAAAAGAAAATTTTAAAAATACTGGAACTTGTTATCTCTGAAGACTCATGGTTTAAAGTCCCTTGATTCCCCACCTTTCTTAGCCTCTAGTAACCATTAATATATATTTGGAACAATTTTTTTCTTAATGTTCACACATAAAGGAGAACTAGAGTATTTTTCTGTGTGTGTCTGACTTAACTTCACATAGAGAATGTCTTCTACTTCCGTTCACTTTGCTTCAAATGGCAGAATAATCATTCTTTACAATGACTGCGTATATTCCACTATGTATATATACCACGTTTTCATTGTCCATTCACTCACTGAAGGACATTCAAGTTGTCCATGTGTTGTCTGCTCTGAAGACTGCAGCAATAAACCTGAGCTTATGGGTATCACTTAAAGAGTTGGTGTAAATTAATAGGAAAAATAGTGACTCAAAAGACAGGTATGTACAATCAGACAAATTTCAGGGAATTATCAATCGCTGATCTAGCTGTTCAAATTAAAACATCAATAAGCTACCACTATTGCTTACTGGTAAGGCAATGGAGAGACTTCTGCTCTCCTAATTCCTGCTTAGAAAGGTAAATTGGATTGTCTTTTTGGACAATGAAATAATCATGAATTTGAGAAGACTTTGTCTTAGTTAGGGATCTATTGCTGCAGTGAAATACCGTGACCAAAAGCAAGCTGGGGAGGAAAGCGTTTATTTAACTTACACTTCCATACCACAGTTCACTGTTGAAGGAAATCAGGACAGGAACTCAAACAGGGCAGGAATCTGGAGGCAGGAGCTGGTGCAGAGGCCATGGAGGAGTGCTGCTTACTGGCTTGCTCCTCATGGCTTGCTCAGCCTGCTTTCTTATAGAAACCAGGATCATCTGCCCAAGGGTGGACCCACCCACAATGGGCTGGGCCCTCCCTCCCACATCAATCGCTAATTAAGAGAATGTCCTACAGGCTTGGCTATAGACCTATCTAACTGAGGCATTTTCTCAATTGAAGCTCCCTTCTCTCAGTGGCTCTAGCTTGTGTCAAGTTGACACAAAACCAGTCAGGACAGACTTCCATACAAAACAGTTCATTAGACCAGTATTAACAGTCGCCAACATTGGAAACAATGTAATTTTTGTAAGTGTCTGAGTGTTTGCCCACATGTGTGTCTGTGCACCACATGTGAGCCTGATGCTTGTAGAGGTCAGAAGAGGCCATGGAATCCCCTGGAACTGGAGTTACAGACGGTCACAAGCCATGTGGATACCGGGCAGCAACTACTCTTAACTGCTGAGCCATCTCTCTAGCCCCTGGAAACAATTTAAATACCTCAAATAGACAAATCAACTGAAGTTCAAAACAGCAATGAGCTGTAGATGTGTGCATGTGGGTGATTTCTCTGTTTCAGAAAGGAAGAAATACTGCATATTAAGCAATAGTCATCTCAGGATGATGGGCATATCCATGCCTTTTCCAAACTTTTTCTCTGTTTTCTAAGTTAATATGAACATGTGTTTCTTTCAAGGTGAAAATAAATGTTTATTTCTTTAATTTGGCTTTGTGAGACAGGGTCTCACTAAGTGGCCTGGGCTGGCCTCAAACTCATGACCCTCCTGCCTCAGCTTCCCAAGTACTGGCATTACAGGCTTGTACTTCACATTCAGCCAAAATTTTAAGTGTGTGTGTGTGTGTGTACTCATGTGTGTGTACTCGTGTGTGTGTACTCGTGTGTGTGTGTGTGTGTGTGTGTGTGTGTGTACTGATGTGCATGTGAGTGTTTGTGTGTATGTGTACATATGTGTACAGATGCACTTGTCCATGTGTGTACATAGAGAGGCCAGAGATTGAGGTCAGATGTCTTCCTCTATTGCTGTCCATCTGTTTTCTTAGACAGGGTCTCGCTGTCTAGCCCTGGATGCCCTGAAACTCTGAACTTGCTGTGTTGGCTGATCTGGAATTCTCAGAGATCTGTCTGCCTCCAGAGTTCTGGGATTAAAGGCATGTGCCACTATGCTCGGCTCCACCTTATTTTTTTGAGGCAGGTTCTCTCACTGGGGCTGGCACTGGCCACGTGGGCCACACTAGTTGGTCAGTAAGCTTCCAGGACCTTCCTGCCTTGGCATCACATTTGTGCAAGTTCAGGATCCAAACTCAGGCCCTCACACCTGTGCAGCAAGCAATTTCCTCTGCAAGCCCTCTCTCCAGACCCTACATTTTCAACTTAAAAAAGATATAAATCTTCTCATATAGCAGGAGGCGGTTCCCACAGCCCAGGGGTGGTGTGAACTATCAGAGTCTTTGGGAAAGGCTTCCTGGGAAGTTCACTTCCAGAATGAATGTTTGTATGTATAAAGCAAATGGGATACCAGGTTGCACCACAATGCCTCTTCCCCCATAATTACAGCCTCACCACAGACTATATTTCTCACACATGAAAGCATATATAATTTTTTGTTCATTTTCCCCTCCCACTGTGGATTGAAATATGTTAGACACTCGAGAGGCGTGTTCTCGTGTTATTTTCTCCTATCTTCAAAACAGCTTCATAGAGTTGTGTCTATGGGACTTTAAAAAAATAGTCTCAGTGACTCCCTGCCTGTCAGCCACTCCTTGCCTAAGGGCTAATGCACAGTTCACAGTTCTGTGAGCACAGGCAGCCATATTCACACCTTGTAGTTTCACTCTGGACACCAGCCCCATTGGCTGGAGGTTTAGCTCCCGAGCAGAAGACAAGCCAATCTGTGACTGGCCAGCAGCTTGCTTCCCAGGTTGTAGAGATAAGCTGGGCCCCACACAGCATCTCTCAATGAACAATGAGTGAGTCAGTGGGTTGAGGAAGACTAGTAACACCTCAGCATGTTGTGATCCTCATGGTGGGGGAGCTCCGGGGTTCCAAGGTAGCACCTTTCCTGCTGAAGCCGCTGAAACAGTTCTAACTACACAGCTAGCTTCAACTCCAGACCCGCGGAGGCCCTCTCAAGAGCACATTGTTCTTAGCACCATCATTTCCAGTGTCCCCTTCCTTGATCTCCAGGCTCCTGTGTCTAATCTGCTTGCAGTCTCCACTTAGATGGTGTCCTGTAGGCTCTTCTCCAGTGTTGACAAGCAAATTCTAGGACAGCCACCTAAATCTGTTCCTCTGGAAGTCTTCCGGCTCATCAGTGGCCACCCATCCCCTGTAAGTATTCAGAAAGGCTGGAGAGTTCCCAGGTGCTTCACCCTCACACACTCCATTTTTAACTGGACACCCCTGGTCATGACCTAGGGGATAGATATGGCAGATACTGCTTGTTTTGCCTGGACTATGGTCATCAGGCATCCATTGCCTGCATGGACTGCATCAGTTGTCACTAATTGGCCTTCTGTGGACCGTCTACCTCCAATACAAAGCATACCACACCATTCTTGCTCAAAACCCTCCAGCTGCCTTTTATGTCTCCCAGTTCTTATCACGGCCCACAAGGCCCTCCTTGACTTGCCCCCACCTCCCTCCCTTTTTAAACTCTGATTCCCATCTCCAGTCTCCTTTCTTGTCAGTCTTCAGGGGTCTCTCACTGTTCCTTGAACGCCCTATCACACGCCCACCCCAGGGCCTTTGCACTTAATCTTTTCTATCTGAGATACTTCTTCCCTAAACATCTGCAAGGTCCTTTCCTCATGCCACTCGCTAAGATCCCTATTCACAAGTCACCTCTGCTAGAGAAGCCTGGCTTCTCAAACAAAGCAGTACTCGTTCCCCAAGGGTTACCATGTATGGTTTCCAAGAGGGAACAGCTCCAGGCAGCACCATTCACAGCATAAGCACCAGAGATTTGCATATCCAAGCATTTCATTGCAGCAAACTATCTTGGGGAGGGTGTGGATTTCCTAATTTGTGCAGAGAGAGAGTCCCAGCAGCTCTGCTCCTGCCTGCCTCTTCCTGCCTCCTCTCCACTCCTCAGCACCCAGCCAGTGCCGTCCATCTCCCCTCTTTACAGTTCTGTGAGATAAGACTGTCTGCCTGGCTTTGGTCATTCTGTGATTCTCAGTGTCTAGAACAGTCCTTGGAATATACTGGACATTCAAGGCTTTTGAATGGATCATTTATTATCAGTCATGAACAATCTCCATCAGTAGTAGGTTCTTAGGGGGGAAACAAAAGCAAAACTCTCCTTTTTATCATCTTGTAACCATACAGATCCCAAACTCGTATTAATAAGTCCTGTTTTACAGATTGGGTGAGGGGGAGATGTTCCTAGATGATCAATAAGTCGCCCGAATTCTGGCAGCTGTAAAGCAGTCACCACTCTAGAGAGCGTATTTCCAAATCACATTTGCCTGGAAAGAATGGTGGCTGGATCAACCACCAAACACTACTACAACCTCGCATGTGTTAAATGATGGGAGGAAAGTGTATGCTTTACTGTTTCGTAACAATAGACACAATATTTATTAGTAACAGTTCCTTAGTAATGGGAAATTACAGCAATCTGCCTTTTAATACTGCATTGAAAATATAAAGCAATGGACTTTTATTTTAAATGAACTGTTTCAAAAAGCTGACAGGAAGGGTAGTATTTATGAGTGCAGAAGAGGCCCGGGGAAATTAAAAACTCAAGGCTTTATTTATACATTTAAAAAAAAGAAAGAAAAAGAAAAAGTGGCGGAAACCAGCAATTACAGTCCCGAAAGTTCAAATGAGATAATGGTAGATGTTTCCCCGGCTGGTTAATTAAAAGAATCGGCAGGCTCACATAGCTGTTTTGAGGCACTGTGTGAATACCAATGAGTATGTCACATGTCAGGAATGTCGATCCAAGAGCATAACATGTTAGCATCACCATTTTTTCTTTCAAGGAACAGAAGAGTGGTTTTCTAACCACAATAACATCCACTGACTAATATTTAGATGCTACTCACGCTGAGCTTTGCAGCGGGGACCACGAAGAGGCATCTCTGAGTGTGAGTGGCCAGCACAATCGCTGAAATGACAGAAGACAGGCTGGGCACAGCGTGTCCGCTGCGGCAGACAGTGTCCTCTCGCTGGCCCTGTTGGTGACGGTGGCACAAACTAGCGTCAAAGCCAAAGAGAAAAGATGAGAATAAAATGGGAGATCAGAGGTAGACAGAGACAATGCCGCCCGTCCAGCTTCTGCTGAAGAAACGCCAAGGCACACACATGAGACTAGCACCAACATTCTGAGCGGTTTCTCCTGAATCCGTAATCAGTAATCGCTTACAAATTAGAATGGAATCTCACAGAAGGATAAACGTGAGAAACAGTGTGCACTCCCTCCTGAGTCCCTTTAGGATAATCAAGTCCGATGTCAAGAAAGCACAGCTGGCCTTGTTCTCAGTCAGCGGTCAGGTCAGCTGCACCGTGCTCCCCAGTGAGACAGAGCCTTTAAAGAGACGTTGGAAAGTAATTGAGCTTAGAAGGTTGGGGTCCTAATCCAACAGGATTGATGTCCGTACGAAAAGGAAGAGAGACCAGGTGCACGCGCACATGGAAAAGGCCATCGGAAGATGCCGGGTCAAAGAGGTTGTCTGCACACAGACAAGGAGAAGCAGGAGCCATCAGTGCTGGCATCAAGTCTTAGACTCCCAGACTCCAGAACTGTGACAAAGATGAAGTTCAGTTAACGAAACCATCGGTATTATAACAGCCCAAGCCGTTGACTACATCAGACCCCTATACTTGAGCATAGACATCAACTTTCAAAATAACTCGGAGGTTGTCTAGGGTAATTGAAAGAACTGGTCTTCAGCTGTCTCATCACAAACACCTGCACTTCTTATCTTCCCCATGAAGCATCATCAAAAGTATTGTTCCTCCATATTCATCCTGCTAAGACAAATGAAAAACATAAGAATCAAAAATGCTCGCCTTTTGTAACAGTGCTTGAATGCTGTCCTTTGCTTACCAGAAAGGCTCTGCTGTGCAGAACCACTTAAGAACAATAGTAAGACTTCCCCTGGCTACTTGGTTCCCCCACTCCCCCCCACTCCCCCGCCAGTAGGCAGTCCTAGATGATGCCCCCAAGCATCCCTGGCAGCAGATCTGATGAAGGCCAAGTGAGAAGAAAGATGATGTTAACAAGGGCCATACAATGAGCAGATGACAGATCTAGGGCTCAAATGTGGCCTGTTAGAAGCCACCATCCAGGAGCTTACCCACACTGCATTCGTTTCTCACAGAGCTTATCTAAGCTGCTGCTCAATAATGCTGAGCCCCATGGGTGAAATGGCGACAGCCTGGAGACACTGAAGGTGAAGGAGGGTTTGCATGTGTCAGGATAGAATGAGAGCACATCTGTCACATCAAGTGCCGCTCGTACGATATCGATTAGTCTCCAACATGACTACTCGTCACACAGCCCCTCTTTGGAAACCGGTGAAGTCCCTCTTCTTTGTCTCGGGCTTAACACAAACTCCAGCTATGAATGGGTCACTCCGAGTCGGATACGCGGCAACTCCAGGAGAAAAGTTAACAGCTTTGGAGTAACCTATGCCTGGGGAGAAACGTGGCGCGACCCAACAGGGCTCTGGGCTACCAGGCTTGCCTGGTTCTTACAGCTCATTCTTGCAAGGGTAATGGGCACTGAAAAACCCTCTTAGCCAGCAATGAATGTAATCCATGTCACCAGTAAAAACACCAGCTCTAGTATTCCTTATGCTAATTCATACATCATCTATAGTAGATTTTTCTACTGTCTTACAACGAAGCTTTCATCTCTGGAGTAGATACTATTCATTTAGATTGTCCAAATGATAGTAATCGTCTGTGTTAATCAAGAATCTTCAGAGAAAAAGAATAAATTCTTTGTGTTTTCATGCATGCTTCTATCTGCATGTGTGGAGAGAGAGAGATTAATTTTAAGAAGTTGAGCTGGGGTATAGCTCAATGGTTGAGTGCTTACCCCACAGCGCCAATTCTCGAATTTGACCTGTAGCACCGAAAGAACATGACAGTGACAAGGACTTTTCTCTGGTGACTGTGATGGAGGCACACAGAAGACTGGAGACTCAGGAAACAACTGTCCAAGGGCATTCTGTTGGCCTACCGGGAAGAGCTGGTGCTAAGCCGAAGCCTGAGGCGGTCCTTTATCTGAACTCATTATTGGCTGGAAGAGGAGTCTCAGCAATGGTCCAGTATCGATGGTGTGTCAGAAAACAGAAACCTTGAACCAGACCAACAACTCATTGCAATGAACATGTGCATACAAAGTTGTCTGCACAGCAAAATATATTGGTGACAAGCCACAGCTTCCAATGCCACTGCAACAATCAAGTATGTAATGGAGAGATGGGAAAGATGGAGGAACGGATTGGTGTGTACAAGGTGGAGAGAAGCGGAACTAGAGACTTGGCAGTTGTGACATGTGGGAGAGAAGATCTTTGCTGCTGAGGCCATGTTTGGGTCCAGAGTCCTGCAGCAGCTGGAGGCTGTGTTGATATCCAAGGTCCGTGCTGCCACAGAAGGCCATGTCTGAGTCTATCTTCCTGATGCAGCTGGGAGCTGTGTTGATGTTTATGGCACATGTTACTAACCTCCTAGGACTGTGTAGATGTCTGTGGTCTGTGCCGCTGCCTGTGGCCATGTAGTTGTTCATGGGCTGTGCAGCCACCTGGGGCTGTATCGATATCGGCAGTCTATCAGTGATCTGTGCTGACAAAGGTCCATATTGGTGTCTGTGGCCCATGTTGCTGCCTGAGGCCATGTTGATGTCCTCAGCCTGTGCTGCTACCAAGGGTTATGGCATCCTTGGCCTGTGCTTTAGTAGAGGGCCATGTTGATGTCTATGAGGCTGCCACCAGAGGCCAGTGTGCTGATCCTGGAGACCATGTGTTGTTCACAGTCCATGCGGTTGCTATAGAAACCCTGTAGAGCCCAGATCTGTGCTCCTGCTGACTGTGAAGGGCAAGGAAGCTTCTTCTGCAGTGGCATTGATGACTACAGACACACAGTTGAGAAGGAGGGACACAGAAGGCCTCTGTGATAACCACTACCCCTACCACCCCCAAAATGTAACAACCTAAAAAGGAAGCCATCAAAGAGAACTCTTAAAAGTTGTGGTGAGGATGCTGAAGTGTAGCTCTCCACAACTGATGGCTCCTGGCAGAGGTGCGGGTGGAGAAGGACTCAGTTCTCTTTAGGGGGCTGGCCACTGGGAGTTTGACCATGCTCCCATGAGTATACGGACAACGAAACTGGACTTCTTTGTTTGTTTGGTTGGTTGGTTTGGTTTGGTTTGGTTTTCTTTTTTTCTTTCTTTTTTGGAGGGAGGGAGTTCATAAGGGTGGAGGGCAGACATGGGAGGATTGGGAAGTGAGTATGATTGGGGTGCATGATGTGAAATTCCAAAATAATCAGTAAGAATATTATATTGAAAAAAAAAAAACATTCACAGAAACATCTAGAATGAATGTTTAACCAGTTTTGCAGACACTGTGTCCCAGATAGCTTTATACTACCCCAACAACAGCAATCCCTGTATTCCTACTACATTTTGTATTCCTACTACATTAAAAAAATTTATTGCCACACTGCACTACAAGGAGACTAAGGTCCTGTAACAAATACCTACACCCTCAAGGGGGGGTGGGGAATCACCGACTTACAGACTAAGAATGTTCTTTCCCTTTCAGGGAACAAGCAGGCCAAGGTGAGGGCTCCGAGTGTACCGCACACTGCTCTGTGCATCACAGGGACACTGAGAAGATATGCAAACTCCAGCTTCAGCTCCCAAGGCTACTCTGGACACTGACACTCATAGATCTCAGGAAGGAGGCTGGAGGAAGGTGTGCACCAGCCACGTGCGCATGAGGAAGGGTGTGGTAGCTGATAGTCTCTAAAACACACACACACACACACACACTCACACACGCATGCTTGCACCCACATGTACGTGTACATGCAATACCCAATGCTAGCAGAAAGAAGTGCTGTGAACACATATTTCCTTGGTGTGACTTTATCGTCAAAGCTGTCTCGCTCATGGTCCTGGTTTATTTCTGTCACGGTGATAAACGCTATGACCAAACTTGGGGAGGAAAGGGTTTATTTAGCTTACATGTCCAGATAACAGTTGGTCACTGAGGGAAACCAAAACAGGAGCAGAAACATTGCTGCTTACTGGCTTGCTCTCCAGGGCTTGCACAGCTTGCTTTTTTTGTATAACCCAGGATCACCTGCCCAGTGGTGGGATAGCCCCCAGTGGGCTGGGTCCTCCCACGCAATCCTTAATCCAGTAAGGATTAGTAATTGTAATTACAATTAGTAGTTGTAGTAATTGAAAAGCAAAACCATGCTTCAGAGTGGGGAACAAACTACATAGGTACCTGGGGTTCATCTGGCTCCTCCATTTGGTAGCTGTATGGGGAAGTTACTAAACTCTTAAGAGTCCGTTTTCTAATGTAAAAATGAGGTGATCCGTATACCTAGAGCTCCAGAGGGTTTCTCAGATAGCCCACTTCCATGCTGGTGCATCAGCTCCCAGCTGCTAGGAATGTTGACAGCAGAGCTCTGAGCGGATGTGATAACCTTGCCCAGAATCACACCTCTCCCTGGGCCATCTGGTAGCCAGTGACTGATGGAGTACATTGAGGGTTAAAATGCCTAGACCCTTTGCCACAAGATGGGCAAGCTCTGAAGAGCAAGTTCTGGGACCAACAGAGAGGTGTGCTGCAGGGAACCCTCCACTGTAACCCCATCCAGTGCTGGGCCTGCCCTTTTCCTTCTACCCTTTCTGGCCTTCAGCCTCCATGAGTGCTGATCCCTAAGGCGTTCCCCAAAGAAACTTTCTGCACTCACAGTTAGTTCCCTCACAGAGTTGAATTCCTAGAGACAGAAGGTCTTATCTCATAGGCTCTAAAAGATTAGAGGGAGATGATGGTAGCATGATCAGAACTGAGCATGACACGAAATAAGCACTCATTGACTATTTGTTGATTTGAAAGAATGGACAATGTTTTATCCTGTTTGCAAGGACTAGCAGGTGTCTGGGGCAGGGTGGCAGAGCCCTTGCCTGGCATTTGCAAGTAAAAACTATAAAACAAGAGAGGCTAAGAAAATGTTCATGACTATTCAAACTCCTCCGTGTCTAAATTATATTGAGAACAAAATTTAAAAGCTATTTGTCATGTTTTAACACCATTGCTTTTTACAGTCCCCAAACCCATGCGTGGGTCTAGCTGCAAACTGTGCAAGAGGAAAGCTACAAAATCAAGAGCCACATATTAGTGACAACTTTCATTTCGCCCTCATTTTAGGACAGGGCTGTCACTCTGCAGATGAGCACGGCAAATACTGTGATGGGAGTGACAGACAAATCTGTCAACCTTTCTCTCTTGAAAACCTCAGAGCAGCGTTTGAGTTGATACATTCCCCCCACACGCCCTTAATCCTGAGTCTTGCTGCAAGCTTAGTGGAGATATAAAAACTCTTACATCTCTGGAACCTCAGTGGCACCAATCTGCCAGACACACGGTGTCCGGATGCTCTGTTCCTGGTCCTGACTCCTGAACTGTTTGCGTGAGCGCTGCAGTGAGCTGGCTTCTTAAGCATCACCGTCTCCAACCGGGGCTTTGTTTCTCACGGGAGTGTTCTCTATTTTAATGTGAAGAGGGTATCCAAATAATTTACTCTTCAGACCACTGGAGGCAACGTCTCTTATTAAAATTTGATTGGTGTAGGGGACTAGGGAGATGGCTCCAGCTGACTGTTAAGCATGCAGGAAGAAGTGAGTTCAGATTGCCAGCACCCTCATGAAACACAGCAGGGGAAAACAGGAAGGTCTCTAGGGCTTGGTGGCCAGCCAGTCTAGGTGACTAGAGGGCTTCAATTTCAGTGAGGGACCTTGTCTCAGAAAAAAAAAGGGGGGGGGAGCAATTGGGGAAAGTACCCAGCATCAATTTCTGGCCTCCACATGTATGTGCCCTCATACGCCACTCCCCACGTGTGTACATATACATACATACATACATACATACATACATACACTCAAATACATAAACACATTTTGTTAGTATATATGTTCATTGTACATATTACTGAGGTTTGGGTTTTTCCCATTTTTTATACATTTATCTATTTATTTTGTGTATATGCACACATGTAGAGATCAAAGGACAAATTACAGGAGTCAGTTTTCTCCTTCCATCATGTGGGTCCTAGAACAAACTCAGATAGAAAGACTTGGCAGCTGGGGCTGGAGAAATGGCTCAGTGGTTAAGAACACTGGCTTTTCCAGAGGACTAGAGTTTGATTCCCAGGACTTACATGGCAATTCACAACCATCTGTAACTCTAGTTCCAACACTCTCTTCTAACCTCTTTAGGCTCTAGGCATACATATGGCACACAGACAGACATTCAGACAGAACACCCATATGCATAAAAGAAAAAGAAAAAAGAAAAAAAAAGAAAGCCTTAGCAGCAAGTGCCTTTACCCTCTGAGCCATCTTGCTGGCCCCTTTTTTAAATTTTAAAACTGATGTTTATTTCAGGAACTTTCTTTTTAAAATTTTCAGATTGCATCTGCATTGTACATTGGTACTGTGTTTCATAAGGACATCTTCTACAAGTACATGGCATACTTGGGAAAGTTGCTGAAGGAGTTCACCTGTGCAGAGGACCCCCAGCACTCTCCTTTATAACCCCTCCCATGTGAGTGCACATGCCGCCCACATGGAAGGAGGTGGAATTACCAGCCTCTGTTGGATCAATCTCCTTAAAGCGAATGTCAAAGAAACGTCCTAGGATGTCAAAACTTCCACAGATTCCAACTCATCTCTCCTCTTCAGATGGATGAGTCATTCACCAGGGCGAGCAAGGCCCTCAAAGACGAACTATATTTGCATAAAACAGAGCAGATAATAACCATTTTCTCCAGGAGAAAAATGACAGTTCCATCAAAGATATTCCCTCTACCTTTCTGGGTGTCACTCACAACACTGCTTTTAAAATTGCATCTGTGAGAGAAAATGTTTGGAAAGGCGATGGGAAAGGCTTTGTAAAGTACCACTCACAAATATCTCCCCCTCCCTCTTCTTGGTTCACAACTTTCACTGTCTGTGTGTTATCCGCCCTCACAAAGGGATCCTGTGGAATACTTTCAACTTCAGATTCCACAGAACATTTCCCATCTGAGGCTCTCAAGTGAATGATTTTGCAGTGGGTGATTTTATAAAAAGGTCCCAAGTGAAGGTGATCTGCATGTAACATTTACCTGCACAGTATCTCCTGAACTACTGACAGGAAGCAGTGATTGGCCAGTATCACCATCCGAAGGCAGAGACAGAGCTGGATCGGCCATCTGGAAATCCATTATCACTGGGCTAATGCCTGCATTCACCTCTGCAGATCTGGTTTCAGCTTCATCAGTTAAAAGTGAGTTGGGAGGTCTTGGTTTACCCATATTCAGGATCCATTATGCAGTTTAGCTTAACAAAACGCCTTTGCTTAGAGATCTCCATTTATCAGAAGCCAGCCTAGGCAAAAAGCCTGTCTGCTGAACCTTTGCCTTCTTCTCTGATGGTTTCCCTACTCTGCTTCTCACCCCAACCCTGGGCAAAAATCATGAAGCAGGCGGTGAATTCATGAGTGTAAAAGAACCGGAGACACAGCAGAGACAGCCAGCCGGTATCATAGTCCCACATGGAAGGCAGTACTTTTGTGTCTCATCTGTAATTTGGGGCTAACAGCCAGGTCCACATCCTGAGGAGTTTTGAAAGGAAAGAATACATTCAATCATTTGCCAGTGATTGATTTAGAAGCATCCTTTTATTGTGCTTATATTCCTGTCTGGAATATTCCACATGCCTTTGTCAATCTACCAAAGCCTGCACTCTCTTAGGACTCTTCCCCGATCCTAACCAGGTCTTATTCACAGGCTTTGCCTGCTTCTTCTGTATTAGGGACATTTCCCCCTTCCTTCCCTTTTCCCCACTGGTATAAACTCTGCTAAGTATGGCCTGGTCCAGCCGAGAACCAGTGGTAGGAAGAGGAAGGGTTGCTGAGTGCCTGTGAGGTATACCTGGGTATATATGTGAGTTGTCCAGGGTAATTTCAGCACCTGCACTAAACGGCCAGGATCTCAAAGGAGGGAAGGTCCAACTTTTCAATTTCACAGCTCAGCAAGGGCAGGTGAGTCTTCAGGGCCACTCTACCTAGGACCAGCCCTGTCCTACAGGAAGATAAAGATGATTGTCCCTGTTCATCTGGATTTCAAACTCTCGTGACTTCTCTACATCCTCAACCAATGAAAATGTTAACAATAACTATTTCCTGTGATTCTGAGACAGGCCTCATTTGGAACTCTCTGCCAATAGCAAATAGATGGTGTGTCCTTTTAATTTCCACCATTACCTCCAGCATGTCAGCCCACTAAGCTGGAACCAGACTATTTTAGACCAGCTCAAAATTATCCCCTGGAGGATTGTTGGTAGATTATTTTTAAAGCTTTCCAAGTAGATTTATCCAAATATCCATCATCATTTTGTTCTTTTATATTGCTATGATAAAGCACCATGACCAGAGCAACCTGTAAAAGGAAGCATTTAATTGAACTTATGGTTTCAGAGGGTTCCAGTCCATGATGATGGAGTGAAGTTCGGTGGCAGGAACAGCTGACAGCTCGCGTCTCAAGCTGAAAACAGGAAGCAGAGAGCACACTGGGAATGATGCAAGTCTTTTGAAACTTAAAGCCTGTCCCTGGTGACTCACCTCCTCCAACAAGGCCACCACCCAATCCTTCCCAAACAGTTCCACCAACTGGGGATCAAGTACTCAAGCATATGAACCCACGAGAGCCATTCTCATTCAAACCATGACAGTCATTTTAAACACAGTTTGGTTTACTTTTAAGAACTGAAAGCTGAGATTTGTGTGGACTTGAATGAAACTATTAGAGAGATGGCCATGCTCGCTAAACGGAAATGTTTCTATACAAGGCCTCACCTACTGTACTCTTGCCTCTGTCCCTAACCATAGAAAGACCCCAGGTCATGTAGTGAAGGCTACCCCATGCAGCATAGCTCTTGAGCACAAAGCACACAACTCTATAGCTTACCTACCCCGCCACACACACACACACACACATTCCTAACAGTGTTGTACAAATGTGACTGTTTCTTCAAAACTTTAAGGGGAAAAGAACTACGAGGAATAACTTGCATGGTCTAGTCATGGTTGACTAGGAGGACAGTGATAGGCCCGGAACAGGAGCTAGAGAGAGAGAGAGAATCCATGAAGAAAGCAATAGGAGAAGGAACAGTGGGTGTTAGTCTCTGTGTACAGAGGGGACCCGAAGGTTTCCCCAGCACCAGGGACAGCACCACCCTCCACATTACTTATGGACAAGGCTTCTTTAAAAAAAAAAAAAAAAAAAAAGCTATGTGTTTTTGCATTTGTTTGCTTATTCTTTATGTGTGTATTTGTACAGCGTGTGAAAGAGATAGACCAACTTTCAGGAGTCAGTTTTCTCTCTCCACCACGTGGGTTCCAGAGATAAAATTCAGGTCATGAGCCTTGATGGCAAGCAAGCTTACCCACTGAACATCTCATTGACCTCCAGGTGGGCTTCCCAAAAGCTGTTCACCATTGGCTGGGTGTGATGGCACACACTAATCTCGGCACTTGGAAGGCAGGGGCAGGTGGATCTCTGTGAGTTTGAAGCCAGCCTAATTTTCATAGGGTGTTTCAGGCCAGCCAGGGCTACATAGTTAGATGCTGTCTCAAATAAATAAAGAAGTTAAATTTAAAAGGTAGTGATCATTAGGAATAACGGTAATAATTGAAGAGACTCTACTGAAAATTCAGGTTATCATATCTTGCACCCAGAAACGAATCTGTGGGTCTAGGCTGAGGGCTCTGCACTTTACCCATGTCACTCTTATAGAGGAGTCTAGAGAAGCCCTTGAGATCTGTGGGGCATCAACCTTCATTAAACAGAACAAAAATGGACATGAGTGCCCATGAAGGAGGTTCTGGGTCTTTGGAGTGGAATCCCACATCAGGGTGTGGTGCCGGAGACAGGCAGCTTGATGATTGTTCGTGGAAGGCTGTCATTAACACAGCTTAGGGAGAGGTGTGTGGTAAGTTGTAGAGTTTGTACTTTCAGCCCCAAACTCTGCTCTCACAAGACTTAGCTACTCTGTGTACACGCATTAAAGGTGATGTGGTGTTTAGTCACCGCTCTCTAGTCTACTGCCATTGACTGTTGGACAAAGTTGAACCTAAAGGGGAAAATGTCTTAAGAACAATGCCCGGATAATAAGCAATGATTGGTTGGGAGGAACAACTATATTTGGCTTCAAAGTGAGGTGATGCAGACATTTCCTCAACTCTGCAGGGAACAATTTCTGCATTTGTATTTATTCCCATGAGATAAACAATGTTCACAGTGTGTACATTGTACAAAGAAGGGATACTTAAGACAGCTCTCCACTCTCCAAAGATATATAAAAGCACACATACTGTTCATTCAATTCTAATGACCTTCTCAAAAAGAATATCTCTTTAAAAAAAAAGGAGACATGAATTTATTGGGATAGAAGAGATAGGTCTGGGGGAAGTTAGAGGATGAAAAGGAGGTGAATGTGGTCAAAATACATTGTACAAAATTCTTAAGGAATTAACAAAAATTGTTCTTTAATAAAAGAATACCTCAGGGCTGTAGAGATTGCTCATTAGCTAAGAACACTGGCTGCTCCTCCAGAGGCTTCAGTTTGGATTCCCAGCATCCACATTGTGGCTCACAACCACCTGTATCTCCAGTTCCAGAGAATATGACACCCTCTTCTGGCCACTGCAAGCACCAGGTGCACAAAATGGGGCACACATAAACAAAATACCCATACACATAAAATAAGCCATAAAAAAATTTAAAGAACTTGGTTTTGAAAATGCCTAATGGTAGAAATGTCTATCCAAAAACCTTTTCCTAATGTTCTAGAAAGGATATCATATTCATTAGAGTTAAGACAATCTATTAAATACATTAAGTACCTAAGTATGTTAGCTATATTTTAGCAAGACATAAAAGAAAACAATAACAGTGTGTGTCTGTGCATGTATGTATGTATGTATATGTATGTATGTATGTATGTATGTATGTATAAAACTTCATTTCAAAGAAACATCTCTCTCTTCAGTCACATCTTGACAACTGAAGTTTACTTGAGTCAAATTCATTTTGCAATTAAGTCTGTGCAAGCATTCTGCTCAGGACCCGTCTCTGCCAGCACAAGCCCCTACATCTGTCACTGAGTCACATGCAACGTCAGGCTGCTTTTTAATGATTTTATTTTGGTCTGCAGGGGGCAGGGAGGGTGGCAAGAAAGACTGAACAAGACAGAAAAGCTGTCAGAAAAATGGACAGACTCCAAAAGCCAAGTAAGCTGCCTCCTCAACAAGGCATTGCTTTCTTTGTTGTTTATCATATGCTGAAGTAATCTGCATATTGTTTGAGAAGATGGAACTTTCCATGCATTTCCATCATCTCAAAAGCCAATGGCTGCCCCCTCCCACTGCTGTCTTGTTGCTATGGAAACAATGGTGTACAGTAAGACAAGGAATGACGTCATCGGTTTAAAAAAAAAAAAAGATTTTAACAAAGGGGTCCTCTGCAACGAACACGGAAATTTCCTTCCTTTGGCAAAATATTTTGAAATATATATGTATTTCAAATATATATATATCATACATATATATATAGCTGCATTTATAATCCACCCTACAAGAATAACACCCAGTCATAAAGATACTTTAGACATCTTTGTTCCAAATTATTTTATTTTTAAAACTTCAATAAAAATTATAAATTATATGTTAGGCAGCACGAATTAGAATTATTTCTTGTCCTTTCAAATATTACACAGCAGTCGGCTTTTCTTATATGAAAAGAGACCGGTTTAATATTTGCCGTACCAACCTGGAAAAAAATCATTTCGGCTTTGTCTCAGCCTAAGGAAGTTTCTAAGACTTAAATTATCAAAAGCTGCGGTTAGGCTAGATGTCATCTTACTCTGGACTGAAATGTGTGTGCGAGACAACTGTCTTGGCTCTCTAATCTGGAAAATAAGACGATGCCACTTATATCATCAGACGTGTATGAAGACTTGACCTAATAAAAAGTCGGTCACGTGTTCGGCATTCTGTAAACGCCAGCCTGATGGCACCAAGGCTGATTTCTTCAGCACACCCCGACTGAGTGGAAGTGGGTGGCTACACAGCTCGAAGGAGAAGATCCCAGCTTAGCCTGGGGTTTGCGGTGAATCAGCTATGAAGTGGGCTAGCCGCATAGCAGATAAGCGAGCGCGGGCCGCTCTTGGAAAAAAGACGCCGCCCCCCCACCCCGGTCAAAATTCAAGGTCAGGGGACAGCATGGTAATTCTGGAGGGGGCTTGACACTGAGCGCTATCCATATTGGCATTCCTCACATGCTCAATTACTTGGAGCACAAAAATATCACACTCTAATATCTGCCCTGTGGCAAAGGCAGCCTGGGAGCGGTTCAAACGCCTCCCTTCTGCAGTCTGCCTGGGTCCAGACTGCTAAATATTTGGTGCCAGTGGTTACGGTTGATTCCATTTCCAGAAATGCAACGCAGCTGGAAAGCATTTTTTCTCGTAGTGGAAAAAGTCCGCACTCTTACATATCTTTTCAGCAAACACAGGAAAACATTATGATACGTACAGAAATTAACTCTAATGCAATGTAAAGCACACAATTTACCAAACCCCAAACGGGAAATAAAGGTCATGTTAGTACTGTCATGATTTTGCTCGTATTTCATGTTATGGTTTATGACTACTGGCTATGGGGAAGCTGATCATTTTGTTGGTGCTGTTCTGCAAATTTAGCTGAGTGAAGTTTGAGATGATTTGAAATCAGGGCCAGTGAAATGGCTCAGCAAGTAAAAATACTTGCTGCTCAAATCTGGAGACCCGCATCCAATGCCCAGATGATCCCACAGTGGAAGGTGAGAACTGGTTCTCCAAAATTATCCTCTGACCTCAACGTGTACACTATGGCACATGAACACCTGCACACACACACACACACACACACACACACACATATGCACACCACATCATAGACACAAATGAGAATAATAATAAATAAAAAATTTAGAAGTGTCCTGAAATCGTAAAATTAAATGTTACTGTAAGTTTTCTTCACTCAATATTTTAAATTATTCTGTGGGGAAAAAGAGAAAATAAATGGATACCTGGCTCTTATGCTCTTTTATTCCTATTTTACACAGGCCTTATAAACACTGGACCATAAACACCGGTAATTCAGGCAGAAGGTTAAAATAAGCCAGTCTTGGCTCCGTTGTTTTTCTTCCCGGTACAGTTAGACTTAACAATATCTGGAGTAAAACCTTTCCTTGTAGAGATATCTACATGTGCCGTGAAATAGGCTGCATCCCGTTCCACTGTCACAGGAAGGCCCTGTGAAGCAGCTCTGTGGCTGTTTTACATCAGAAGAAACCAAGGCTGAGAGGGGATGAAGTAAGTATGCTCCAGACAAGAGAGCCAGACATTGCTAAAGCCCGGATAAATCCTCTGAGTGCACCCACGTGGGTGTTCTTCGAGCACCAAGACACTGTGTGGACCATCTCTAAAAGCTGGATGTCAACTCTTCTGAAAACTTTAGTTGGTATCATTCTTAGTTGCTTTTGGTTTCTACATAATATATTGTGTTCGGTTAAAGTCTACAGTAATAGTAACAATTCCAAGGAGGTTAGTTGTTGTTGTTGTTGTTGTTGTTGTTGTTTTGGTTTTGGTTTTACAGTACAGATATGTAATGCCCCACCAGCAAAATTCAGTAGCGCCTCTAGGGTAAGACTAGGGTTCTGATTTCTCAAATGCTGCTGGTGACCTTAGTGTGTAGCCAGGATGGAGAATCACCAAATTAAGACACCATCAGAAGCCACTGAAGGTAACACAGTACATCTATGCTTATCTCACTGATCCCCAAACTCAAGGATGCACCCAAATCACATGGAAGTCATAGTACAATAATCTCACTGATGAGTAGTCATATTCCAATAACATTTTACTGTGGGTGGAAGCATTTACATATCTTATAATTTCTTCCATTCCTAATGATATGTGCATAGGTGTTTTACCTGTATGTATGTATCTGAGTTAGGGTTCTATTGCTGCAAAGAGACACCATGACCACAGCAGCTCTTATAAAGAAAAACATTTAATTGGGGCTGGTTTACAGTTTCAGAGGTTTAGTTCATTATCATATACAGGCAGACACGGTGCTGGAGAAGCAGCTGAAAGTTCTATGTCTTGATCTGAAGGCAGCAGAAGGAATCTGTGTGCCACACACAGAGTGTAGCTTGAGTATAGGAGACCTCAAAGCCTGCTCTCTACAGTGACACACTTCCTCCAGCAAAGCTAGACCTACTCCAATAAGGCTACACCTCCCAGCAGTGCCACTCCCTAAGGGGGCCATTTTCTTTCAAACCACCACCACATTATGTATGTGCACTGTGTGTGTGCAATACCCACAAAGCCAGAAGAAGGCATTAAATCCCCCGGAACTGGGAGTTATAGATGGCCATGAGCTGCCGAGTAGTTGCTGGGAATTGAACCCTAGTCCTCTGGAAGAGCAGCCAGTGCTCTTACCCACTGAGCCATCTCTCCAGCCCCTTCATATAATTTTTTTGCAAGATACAAAACATTACTTATTTGTCTTTGACTTTTTTGGCATATTTAAATGTACAAACTATGGCTGGGGGTATAACCCTGTGAGAAAGTGCTTGCCTGGCCTCAACATCACAAAAGTAAAAACTAATTAAAACCACAAAAGTCAGGAGCTGGAGGGATAGTTCAGTGGCTAAGGGTGCATTCCACGCTAGAGGACTCAAGAGCAGTCCTCAGCACCCACATCAGCACGCAGCACCCCAGGGGGTTCTGACGGCCTCTTCTGGCCTCCTCAGACACTGCACTCACTTGCACACACGCCAACCACTCATATACACCTAATTAAAAACAACAAATAAAATCTTTTTTTTTTTTTTCAAAACCCTGCCAGAGGCCATCTCCTGGAGATGTAATTAGCCATGCCCCAACTCTTACCAACCAGTGTGAGGCGTCTCTACTGCTCTGTCTTTACAGAGTGGTCCTGAGCAGTGACCATCAGAACACAAAGGGGACCTAGAAGGAGATGAGTAAGTGGAAGGGAGTGGCCCCGTCACTTTCCCCGGTCGTCTCCATCTGCCCTCTACCAGTCATGTCTAGAGCAGTGTGCTTCCCGACCTTCCTAACGCTGC
>CABHPQ010166729.1:2210-40449 GCA_902168405.1 Peromyscus aztecus
GGCCTTTGCTTCATGGCAGTGAAGGGAAAATAGGAAGATGCAGGTGTAGGGATCCCATTGTCTCCTGCAAGGCCACACCCCAATGACCATAAACTCTCCTGTAGTTAGCCCCCACTAAAGTTTCTAAATATTACTACTAGTGCCACACTTGACAACACCGTGAGCACATGAGCCTTTGGGGGAGATTCTGATTCCAAACTATAGCAATGAGAAGGCATGCTGTGACAGAAACGTATCTCTGCTGTAAAAGAGAAGTGGGGAGTCACAACCCGCCTCGACTGCTGTCAGTTTAGGCTCACTTTTACTGTTTGGACATTACATTTACCATAGACCCAAAGATGTATCATGGGAATAATGGGGTATGTAATGCAAAGTACTCTGACATAGCATTCACTCACGGCAGGTCTTGAAAAGGAAAAGTCGTGAAGTGTCCTGATGCCCACTGCCAGCACCTGCTGCATATGGATGGCACTTTAAGGCGTGACTGGAAACAGGATCATCCCTAACTTGCTGGAGTTCTTGGGTTCTCTTAGTCCTTGCAGGAGCAGTAAAGTTCAATTTTATGGCATGAATATTGAGAATTATCCTAATGTTTCCAGGGTGGATAGTTTCTAGAGGCCAGGGTAGCTCCCAGAAGGCAGAAAAGATTAAACATTGCCAACTAAAGCATGATGTTTACTTTGTTCCTTTTGTGTGAACAGATGTGCCAGATGGACTCACCTCTGCTTCCACAATCCACAAAAATTTCAATTTTAGTAAACAAACCGGGTGTGTGTGTGTAAGACTGAGGGCGCTAGAGAGAGACAGAGAGGTGAGTGTATACCACCCTTTCTCTGTGTTTAATTCCTTGGGATAAATATGACTGTAAACTTGGAAATAACATAACTAGCTAAAGGATAATTGTTATTCATATCTAGCCCGCTTTAGGGAATTACCTCAAAGTGAACAATTTTAATTTGATGAAGAATTTATATATTTATACACTCACTGCTAAGATGTAAAACAGCAAGCAAATTTTGAATGGAATTTAAAAAGAGAAAACTGTTTTAGAGAAACTCTGTCTCCCATAAAACTACTTAGGACTTTGGACTAATCTTTCTGGGAATATAAACTTATTTTGTCATTAGAAAGGACAGATATTTTGGATTGGAGATCTCTTTCTACAGTCTTTCCCCAAGCTCCCAGAGAGCCCACTTTCCATCTGTGATTTTATTTCTTTGAATGTACTGTATTTCTTTAATGCAGGCAAAAATTAGATTAGCACTGGAAGGGGACAGAGTCTGTATAGGGTTCCTTGCTTCCCATGCACAGCGCAGGAAATCCTACCATGTCTCCCCTGTCAATCTAAAAAACTAGAAATTATTATAAAATTGTCAAAAAATTCTACAGAATGTAAAAATCAAAATCATAAAAAGTCAGTGGAACAAATGCTAAATACGGCGGGTCCTCTGTTTCCATGGGTTCAATGTATGCACATTCAGTTAACCATGGCTTGAAATTATTCAGGACAAAAACCACTGTGTCTGCATTAATCATTTATAGATATTTCTCTTGGTGTGAATCTATAAACAATCTGTTATTGCAACCATTTATACAGGGTATATATTGTCTTAGGTATTATAAGTAGATTAGAGAGGGTTTAAAATGTATGGGGAGATGAGTGTAGGCCATACCCAATTGCTATGCTTGAAAATCCATAGGTTTTGGTATCTGCAGAGGACCTTGGAACCAGTCCTCTGAGAACACAGAAGCATGGCTATATTTCAAAATAACTTGGGTAACTTCTTGTCTCTTTTCTATGAAAATGTTTAAATGTCGTACTAAAGCTTGAAATTATACACAATCCTAAGAATTGAAGCTATGTAATCCCCACTTTATATGGCTAGATTGCTTTGTGTTCATTTATGTGATGCTCAGTTAAGTCTAGCCACAAAGAGGACCTGGGAGAGGCTCAAGGTAATGCAGTTAATTGTACTCACAGGTCCTAGAGAAAGCAGGCACACTTACCATACAGAGTCTCATGACAAAGAAGGCAATGTGGTGGTCAGGAGCCAGGAGCCTAGAGTGTGATGAGAGACTAGGCGTAGTATTTCCACAGGACAATCTCTCTCTTAGGCACAGAAGTTTTTGAAGATATCAAACATCATAAATGAAAGTAAAAATATAAATGCAATATCAAGCATACTAATCTTTCACATTTGTGAAGTGAAGGCCTTGGTCTGATTCTGTGACCCTTGTATTTTTTAATTATAGGATTGCACTCTGAGAGGTTCTTTCTGATGAAGTGTTAAGTGTGACAGGAGGAAATTGGGTTTAACATAATATTGGCTAGCTCCAAAGACTTAGGTAATTAAGAAATCTTCATTATCTTGGCCAGACCCTTTTTAGCTTGCTATATTTTGCCTTAATTATGGTAATGATAACAAAGTCAATGGACTCACCACCTCTTCATTAGGCACCTCTAAATGTTTTATGCAAGAGTACAGTGATTTCTAAAAGAGTGTTCTCTGCACGGTGAGCCTCAGCATTTGATGAAAACATTGGCTAGTAATTCAATATGTGTCATTATGGAATCCTTTATGAAATATGTTGGTTAATGCTCCCATAATGGCACAGTAAGTTGATATCTTGGTATGTTTCCTATTAACCCTTGCAAAGGGTCAAACACAGGTGGTGCATCACTTTTGTACGTGTTTAGGAATCTGTTGGTAATTTTAAAGCGTAGAAGGCATACAGTTTTCCCCTGGTGCTGTGGGTCTGTTCACTTTGGACAACTAGAGAGCTATACCCACTATCATAGCTGTAACACAGAATAATTCCATGATTCCAAATTCCCTGTGGTTCTCCTTGGTAGTAAAATTCTTACACTCAGCCCCAAACTTGGCAAACATGGATATTTTCTCTGTTTCTATAGTTTTGATTATTTAGAATAACATATGATAAAATCATGCAATATGTCATCTTTTCAGACTGAACTTTGATCATTAGCAAGCCTCTTAAGTTTTCCCATGCTATCGTGTGAATTGACAGTTCAGGCCTTTTCACTGCTGAGTAGCATTCTGGTAGGGCGCTTCCTATGATGATGTCATTGTTCTTGAGTAGAAGGACACCTCAGCTTTGCCCCAGCCTTTGGTAGTAAAGGATAAAGGCCTCTATATACATGCAATTGTGTGTGTGTGTGTGTGTGTGTGTGTGTGTGAGAGAGAGAGAGAGACATGGGTTTTTCATATTCTTTTGCAATTTTTTTTTGTGTGTGTACTCAAAAGTGTAGAGGTCAGAAGACAACCTGTAAGATTTGGTTCTTGCCTTCCACCATTTGAGTCCTGTTTTACACACTCAGGTCTTCAGACTTGGCAATGAGTGCATTTACCCACTGAGCTATCTTATCATCCAAAATCTTTCTTTTTTTAAAAAAATAATATTTTTGATGTTGGGGATCACACTTGGGACCTTGTATGTGTTAGGAAGAGCTGTACCACTGAGCTATATGCCCAGTATAGATTTTCATATTTCTGGAGTAACCCCTTATGACAACAATCAATGGGCAGTATGGAAAATACTTGCCAAGTGTAAAAACTACCCAACTCTTTTCTGAACTGCTGTACCATGCCGTGTCTCTGCCAGTGAAGGCTGTGATTGTCCAGTGCTGTGCTTACTCATGGACACTTCACTTTGTCTTGCATTTTAACATTCTCAAAATGAATCATATTTCTTGACTTGGATCATCTTCTTTTCATATGTTAATTTTGCCGCTCCACATACCCTCTTTAGTGAAGTGTTTATTCAGCTCTTTGCTTGTGGTTAGATTGAGTTGTTTTCTTACTGTTGAATTTGAAAATCTGATTTTTTAAAAAATATTTGTGTTTTTATTTTGATTTTATATGTATGAGCGTTTGATTGCATGCATGTCCGTGCATGTATGCATGTCTTGTACCAATGGATGTCAGAAGGTGGCTTTGGATCTGAAACTGGAGTTACAGGTGGTTGTGAGCTGCCTTGTGGGTGATGGGAATTGAATGCAGGTCCTCTGCAAGAGCAGCCAGACATCTTAACCACTCATCTCTCCAGCCTGAGAACTCTTTCTTTAAAAAAAGAGAAGGTTTTATTTACATTTGTGAAGTGAAAATAACTTCTGCTAGCCTCCGAGTACTCTTTTCATTGTCATAGGTTAAAGTTTTCATAGTTTCAAAAAGTTTAACTTGCGCAGATGGTCCTTTTATTGACCTCACTTTTGGTGTCATATATACAAATTCTTTCTTTGACCTAAGGTTTAAAAGGTCTATGATGTTTTCTAAATTAAAAATTGCATATTAGATTTAGATTAGAGTTCTGTATGAAGGGTGAACGAGAGGTTATAATTCATTCTTGTGCATATCTTCATTCATGTTTCTTGTTATCATTTCTTGCAGTTTTTCAAGTTGTTTGGGAAATTTGTCAAAAATCAGTTTTCCATCTATGAATACATCTGTTTACAGTGCCTGTATTCTCTCCCATTAATCTATGTGGCTATATTTCCTCCAATATTACATTGTAAAAATTACCATGGCTTTATAGTGAAGCTAAGTACTGGATAATATTTCCTTCAACTTAGCCTTTGTTATTCAGAATTATTTTACTTATTTTAGGGTCTTTTACCTAATCTCAGAATCTGCCAGCGGATACAGAAAAGGACTGCTCAATTCAGCTTGGGTTGCTGTGTTGGTTTAGTAGATGGGAAACTGGCTAGAGAGAACTGACAGCTCACCTATGTTGGCTTTTCTACTCCGTGGATGAAGTTAGAGTTTTGACTGCCTTCGTCAGTGTCTTTTGTTCTGTCATTCGGGCTCTACACACATTTTTATAAGATTCCGGAAATTACAATGCATTTGTCATCGCCGGGAGGTACTTTAGAAGTCATTAATACAAGGGAGTTTTCTCAATTGCTTTTTCTTCGTCTATCGAAATGATCATGTAGTTTTTCTTCATTAGTCTGTTAATATGACACATTACATTGATTAAGATTTGAGTGTTGAAAGTGCCTCTCAGGTCTAGGATAAACCCAATACATCCTAAGGTGTTAGGTGCTTGATAGATTGCTCCATTTGCTTTATTAATATTTTAGTTTTCTTTTCATGGATTTGGAATTTGTATGCACACATCATATTTTCTTTTTGTGTAATATTTCAAGCTTGGTATCAAGGTAACTCTAGTCTCCTGGTGATTCTGAAAGATTTCTCCTCTTACTTGTGGGAGCGATTGTGTAGAATCCATGTCATTTCTTTAAGGCAATTAAATTTCCTTGTGGAATCTGTGGTGAAAATTGCCACGGAGACCACCTGGCATCTGAAAATTTTGTTACAGAGTTCCTGAATGGAAGTTTGATGTTATTCGTGACTGTAGACTGTTCCACCTCTCTAAGTTTTTTAAAAATAACTTTTGATGCTTTGTGCTTTTCAGTGAATTTGGGCTGTTTTAACTGTGCTTTTAATTTATGAGATTAATATTCTTTGGATAATTTTATTGTTATTTTAATGCTTGTATGGTGTATAGTGCTGTGCCCATTTCATTTTTGTTAGTCTGTTTTTCAGGTGTTATACATTTTAAATGTATTTTTAATTGAGACAGAATTATATCACTTTCTTCCTCCCTTTCCTCCCTCTATCCTCTCCCAGGTACTCTCCCTCCATCCTCTCCCACATCTCCCCCTCAAGCTGTAGTTTCTTTTCCGTTCATTATTATTGTCACAGATGCACAAATACAACATGATGATTCCATTTTTGTTTGTTTGTATGTATGTGGTTCAGAACTGACTACTCTGCATTGGACAACCAATGAGGGTTCATCCCTGGAAGAGGCTAATTCTCCCTCATCTGGCTGTGATTAGTTGCCTGTAGTTATTTCTCTAGGGTTGGGATCCCAGGGAATCTTTCCCCTTCTTTGTTAACACGTCCATTGATATTGCTGTCTTGTTGATGCAGTCATTTCTAGGAGAGATTGTTTCACGCAGCCTTTCTGGTATTCTGGCTTCTACAGTCTTTCAGTCCCTCTTCTGTGAGACTCCCTGAACCACAGATCCAGGAGCTGTAATGCAGATGCATTCATGAGGGCTGACCGCCTCATGACCTGTTGCTTGCTCTCTGCATGTGTCTGGTTGTGATCCTCTCTGATGATCTCCATTTTCTGTAAAGAGGGGCTTCTTTGATGAAGGGTAGTAGCTACATGTATCTGTCAGTGTAAAGATAAGATTTAGAATGTAAAACGAAGCTCTGCTGCTCTAGCAAGGTGGTGGCAGTAGATTCTTTTCTAAGGTCCATGACTTCACTTGCTCTGGGAAGCTGCTTGGTATGATTTCCCTCCTGTTGAGTGAGCTGTAAGTCCAACTATAGCTGTTGTTTTTCACCAACATATGAGCACCTCTATGGCACCTCTTGTGGACATCTTTCCATACTGTCATTGTTGTGGTTCATAGGTATTGCCGCTAAGTAGGATTGTTTAATTGCTTCCCTCCCTTGGCAACTTGCACAGTATTTTATGGTACTATGGAAGCTAGACTGCAAGAAGGAGGTGTGGTGATATTTTATTTGTATGCTAATAAATAAAGTTTGCCTGGAGATCAGAGGACATAGATAGTCAGCCATAAACAAAAGTCAGGCGGTGGTAGCACACGTCCTTAATCCGATCACATGGCAAGCAGAGTCTCTGTGTGTTCAAGGACACAGCCAAGCGTGGTAACACATGCCTTTAATCCCAGTACCAACCATAGAGACCTGGAGGTCTGTACAGACAGGTTGTGACGAGGAAGTGATGTGGCTGGGTTAAGAGCCAATGAGAAGGCAGAACATCAAGGCAATAAAGGTGCTGGTTAGACAGGAAGAAGCTGGTTCTCTTGGGAAGCTATAGCGGTGTGGTGAGCTAAGGTTAGCTGGTGACTATTCCTATTTCTCTGATCTCTACTGCGTTCACCCTGTATTTGGCTCTGTGTTTCTTATTTAATAAGACTGTTTAGAAATTTGTCTACACGGAGGCTTTTGGGTCAGATCCAGATTGAATAATTCAAGTCCCGTGACCTAATATGTGGTGTCTTCAGCAATTGGGGGCCACCCTCAATGCCTGAGAAACAACCAAGGGCTACATCAATACTCTATATTGTTTTGGGAATCACTTTGACTACCCCAATTACCATTTGGATGGAGGTTTCTCATGACTGGTATTGGGACTTTTGTTAGTCTATGGTTCTTGAGGGAGTATTGTCAGTTCAAGTGGCCTAAGTTTCTTTAAGACACACATATACACTATACACATGTATTGTATATAATTTTAGATAAATATAAAATAATATGACTCCTTGAGGCTTTATCAAATATACTTTCCAAAGGGGTAATTTTGTTTGATTTTTTTTTCCCTCTGTTCTTCTGCTTTAATTTCTTTCAATTGTGCTCTTGGGTGAACTTAACAAATTAAGAGGAAAGAACATGTCAATTACATTTATCCGGGAACACACCATCTCTCCCGCTTTCCCATCATCCCTTAACTTCCAAGTTTCCTTCTGGTGTATTTTACCTTTAATCTGAAGAATTTCCTCTTGCTTTTGTTTTAAAACATGCTTGCTGGTTCTTCATATGAGATGTCCTAAGATTTCTATGATCTGAGAATTTCGTTATTATTTATTTATTTTAAGTGTATCATATATATCCAGGCTGGCCAAAAAACATTCTAAGTAGCTAAGGATGATCTTGAACTTAAAAAATGATTTATTTATTCATTTATTTAATTTATGTGTTTGTGTGCTCGGCCTGCAGGGGTTTATGATATGCATTGCAAGAGCTCTCAAATCCCGGAAGGGGGCGTTAGGACCCCTGGACTGAAGTTACAGGTGTTTATAAGCCATTGTGTGAGTACTGGGAACTGAATTTGAGTCCTCTCAAAGAGCAGTATGCTCTCTTAGCCACTGAATCATCTCTGCAGTCCCCAGTCTCAGAACTTTTGACCTTCTTGTCTTTACTTCCTGAGTGCTGGGATTATAGGTGAGCATTACCACACTTAGTTTATGCAATGCTAGGGACTTCACAAGGGCTTTGTGCATGCTAGGCAAGCACTCTTCTATTATTAACATTTTTCATTTATTTTACATACTGATCTCAAGTTTCTTCTCTGTCCTTTCCTCTCGTCACCCCCCCCCCATCTACCCGTCCCCATCCACTCCTCTTCTATCTCTATTCAGAAAGAGGCAGGCCTCCCATGAGAGTCAACAAAGCATGGCACATCAAGTTGAGGTAGGACCAAGCTCCTCCCCTTGTATCAAGCCCAATGAGGCAACCCAGCATGGGGAAAAGGTTCCCAAAAGCCAGCTCAAATGCCAGAGACCGGTATTGATCCCACTGCTAGGAGCCCCACAAACAGACCAAGCTACATAACTGTCACACACACACTCAAAGGGCCTAGGTCTATCCCATGCAGGCTCCCTAGCTGTCAGTCCAGAGTCCCTGCACTCCCATGAGCTCAGGTGAGCTGTCTCTGTGGGTTCTCCTGCCATGACCTTGCACAATCCCTCCACTTTCTCTCCAGTTGGAATCCTGGAACTCAGCCCAATGTTTGCCTATGGATGTCTGCATCTGTTTCCATCAGTTGCTGGAGGAAGGCTCTCTGATGACAGTTAGGGTATTCACCAACCTGATTACAGGAGAAGGCCAGTTTGGGCACCCTCTTCACTATTGCTAGGAGTCTTAGCTGATGTCATCTTTGTGGATTAGCACTCTTTCAACTAAGCCAAGTCTCCAGTCCCTTCTCCTTATTTTGAAGGATATTTTCATTGGATATAAAATTCTCAATGGAAACTTCTTTTTCAACCCCAAAAGGAAATGGTCTACTATCTTGTTGCTTTAAATATTTCTGATGAGAAATTCATCTTTATTTGGATTATTTTTTTTTAAAAATTGATGTCAAACAAGCTGTCCTTTTTCTTCTGGATGCATTCAGGACTTTTTTTTTTTCATGGAGAAGATTATCTAGAGGTAGGGTGTATTGCTCAGTGGCAGAGCACTTGTTTAGCATGGGTAAGGTATTAAGGTATTTGAATCATGGTACTTGTAAAACAAAGTAAGCTACCTCAGGTGCAGCATTTTAGCAAGTGTCCGTCTCAAACTGCTGCATGTAGAGTGCTGCTTGCAGAATGACCAGTGCTTCTGACAGCTGCGCTTTAGCTAGGCCTCTGAACCTTCCACTAGACCTGTCTGCAAAGTCCAGGTTTATTAAAGAGCCTTCAGCACCAGTTTAGCCTCTCCTCTCTTAATATCTGATCCCTGTAGTGTTTGAATGAAAATGGCCTGGAAGCTCATGTATTTGAATACTTGGTCCCCACTTGGTGGAACTGCTTTGGAAGGATTAGGAGTTGTGACCTTGTTGGAGTAGGTGTGTCACTCACTATGAGTGAGCTTTGAGGTTTCAAAAGACTGGTTCCATTTCCAATGTGTTTTCTCTCTCTTTCTCCCCCCCCCCCCATGTCTTCTGCTTGAGGATCAAGATGTGATCTCTCAGTTTTTCCTACTGCCATACCTCTGTCATCATAGACTTGAACCCTTTGAAACTATAAACTCAATCAAACACTTTCTTTTATAAACTGGCATGGTCATGGTGTTTTATCATGGCCATAGAAAAGTAACTAAGACAATTTTCCTCTGTATCTAATCAGACTTTGTTCACCACCATCCTCCATGATGGCTGATCTCTAGAAACAAATCAGTTTACAGAGAACACTCTTCATTGTAGATATTTGCTGAGAAATTTTCCCCTTGCCAACTCCACCCTGCTCCTTAGCTATAGAATCAACTTGCTTGTACTATATTCGGAATTGAGACTTCCATTGTGAAATCTCATTGCTGTGGTCCCTATACCCACCATGATTGTCCTGTATATGATCGTGTTCTTTACACTTTAAACAATCAATACCACAGAGAGAGTAATTTTGTCACCTCTTTATTCCTATTTAACCCCCTTAAACTTTTCTTCCTGCAGTCCTTCATCACACTACCCTAACCCAAGCTTGTTTGAACTCCTCAGCTTTCAAAAGCTTCCTGTTTCTCTTCACGGAACAATGGATTCCCTCTGTCCTGCCTCAGTCCTCCACAACTGGGGCTGCCCTCAATTGCGGCAGCAAGACAGAGAAAATTGAAGAGATATCTTCCCCTGCAGTCCTTGGACCACAAACGTTCTTTTACCCAGTTGATCTTGGCAGGGCAGTTTTCTCTCAGTTGCTCACACAGCATTACTATGACAACCGCAGAGCCGCTCTGTGACTTGGGGGCAAGACTGGGAGAGGAACAAAGAAGGAAGTAGACAGAGTAAGAACACAAACACAACGCTGGGGATCTCTCGCATGCCCTCCTCCTTCAGGAACGCTTTCTCAGTCCTCAAGGCAGAAAGAAGGATGTTGCCTTCAAAGTCATGGTGCATACCTTACTAACCTGGTTGTCAACAACAAGAGGAACACAAAAGGCAGGAACAAAGCAGGCTAGAGTCTGTCCCAGTTCTTACGTTCTCTGGCATGCCGTTTTTCAGAATCAAGACTTTCATTCTGTATTCTTCTAGTTTCTCATTGAAGGCGTAGGAGAGAGGTCTCATGGTGAACTTATTCCTTCTTGACTGGCACTGTCACTTGTATGACTTAAAAGTAAAAAATTCTTGAAGATGGATAAAGTCCCGGCAGACTGTGGAGGTTGTGGCTCTCATTTTTGAATCATTTATCAGGGTCCACAAGCTGATACTTTGAACAGTAATTTTGGAAGAACATTGTTTGAAGTTGGGTTTGTTCTGGAAAATCTAGCAGTTGCATTTAGCAGCACTTTCTGACCTCTAAACTTAATCTGGTGTTTTCTCTGTATTTTCGTCTCACAGGTGACTTTTTTCTCATTCTTCGAACAGTGAATAGAAATTGTCTATTCTGTTGTCTTCCTTTAACAGGGAATCAAATCATTCAATTCTTGAGGAAGGGAGCTCTTCTCAATCACATGGATGTCCTTAGCATCTAGGGACAATGTCTGCAGTTGATACTCACAGTGTATGTAATTGTATGAGGAGTTTGTACATACCTTTTCCAAATATAAGGGTCTACATATAAAGGATAATGTCACCCAGATGTTATGAAATTGGTATATAGCCTTTGAGATTGAAATTCTGAATCTTATACTTTCCCATACATATTTTTGTTTGTTTTAGATTCTCAGGGACATGTGTTCTCAAGGTCACCTTTTCATACTGTATTCTCAACACAGCTACATTTGTGTCTCTTCACTCTGCTGCATATAAAACAAGCATGAGCTTAGACTTCTTCCTTTGCTTCCCAAATCCTTTATAGAAAGTGACCTCTTCATGTGTCACACAGGTATGAACGTGAGGTATGTGCATCTACCTGTAAGTGGGTAGATTCTGAGAAGGTCTACAATGATGGAGAGGTACTTCCTTGCAGCACCTCCCAAGGCCCCAAGGAAAGTTCATAACATTGAGTATTAGATGCTTTTTAGAGTTTAACTACTACATTGCTCCAAATCTGCCGTTTTTGCTAGGTGATATGAGACAAAATAATTAATCGAATTTTATTTGGTTAATATACAAAGTTAAATTTGTTAATATACAAACGGGCTTGTTAACAGGCCTTTGGATAATGAAAAGTAACCTGATAGACGTGGCCAAGGCTTTAAGATTTCAGTTTCTACTCTCTATGTATTATTTGTGTTTGTATGTGTGTGAGCACCTGAATGTGTACGTGTGTTCATATGTTTGTGGAATCGAAGATCAACCTCTAGTGTTGTTTTTCAGGAACCATTCATTTTTTTTTTTGCTTTCTTTGTAACAAAGTCTCTTACTGGCTTAGATCTTGCCAAGTAGGCTAGGCTGACTGGCCAGTGATTCCCAGGGGTCTGCTTGTCTCTGTCTCCATCCAATACTGGGATTACAGGCATATATCATGCATCTGGCTTTTTGAAAGGGGATTCCAGGGATCAAACTTGGGTCTTCATGCTTGCACAACAAGCATTTTACCAGACAATCCATCTTTCCAACTCCTTAAGTACTTTAATACTTTTTTTTACTGCTATGATTTGAGCCACACTCTCCATTATTTCCTAATTCTGCCATAAAACAGAGAAGTAGTAAAAGTGAAATTCAGGTTGGAAGTGAAAGTTTATGCATCATGACACATGGATTTATTTATTTAATGAAGAACAGAAGCAAGGTGCCCATCCTGAGAAAAAAAGGGTCACTACTTGCTTACAAGAGATCGTGGAATTTGGAGTTAGAAGACCTGAGGTTACATTCTTGCTTAGCAGAGAATTCCTACCTGCATTACTTTGAGATAAGTCTTTATTTCAGATTGGGGAGGGTTCTTGCACATTTTCTTCACGTGAAAAATTCTTGTACAGCTTTGTTCATCTATTTCAAATTCCCATTATTTGGTTCATTTATCTATTGTCTCTTTGGGTCTCAATTACATCCATAAAGTGAGAATAATCATATCTGGGGGATGAGAAGTTGCTACAGGAATGGGAGAAAATAACACAAGCAAAGACGTTTTGCAGAGTGTCATTTCAGTGTACCAGCCCCTAGTTTCTTTTTTGTACCTGAATTTTAGCAGTGATGACCCCATGAAGAGTTATTTATTGTCTTCTTTTTATTTTTACCTTTACTTTTTTCCTTTCTCCTTGTAGGTACACATCATTTGCATAATTTCATACATATATATAATGCATTGTGATCATATTCACCCTTATTACCATCTCCTGTCCCCTCCATCTCCTGCTGACCCCTTCTCCCTAATTAGCACTTCCCCACTTTCACGACTTTTTAAAGTTGCTGACTTTAATTGGGATTGCTTGTATGAGCAATGGTAAGGGGTTATTTACTGGAACATGGACAACTTACCTATCGTTACACACTGAAGAAAATGACAACTTACTTACTTTGTCCCCATAATTACTAGCTGCCAATAGCTCCTGCTGGAGGGACGGGCCTCCCCACGTGCCCTCATCTATGATGGGATATTGAAAGGTCCAATTCTGTGCAAGTATTGCATAGCTATCCAAAGCTTTTGTGTGCATGAATCCAAGGCCGTATCATATCCAGGAGGCAGCATTTTATAGAACCTCTTCCCATCCTCTGGTCCTCACATTCTTTTTGATCCACTCTTCTACAATGTTTCCAGCCTATTGTTTTCATACTCTAGTGCCAATAGGATTGTCCTCGAGTTCTTCTGAGGCCCTTTAAAATTCTTTTATCAATGAGCCCAAGAACTTGGAAAAGTCCCTCAGTGATGCAAATATGTCTAGTAGACCCATGATATCTGCATCCTCTGGTTTATTATGAACTAGTCTTCTATAATTATGAGTCCTGTTTTCTTTTTTAGCTGAAGTTAACTTTAGTCAGGTAATCTAGGTATTAAAATTTAGTTTGAAACAATTGTGAAATAGTCTTATGTGAGAAAGTACACCCTGGAAACTCTAGAACTTTTTATTAGCTAGAACATATCTCCAGTGAAAACAGTATGAGTAGTTTTGAGATGTCTCTAGTTGACTCATGAGTTTAATTAAATTAAGTGTGCATGTGGGAAACTTCTGGAAAATTACTTGTACTGATGAGAGTCTAAGAAACATCCTGTGTGGTCACATCATAAATAAATAAACCTTCTGGGTGTTTAATATTCACCTTCCAGATCTATTCTCCGTGATAAATGTCCACACCAAAACTCTTGCAACTGAAAGGCTAGTTTACATCATTTATCATTTATTGAAACAATTTATGTATAACTATTTAAAGTCAGTTTACAAGAAGATGAAAGTAAGTTTAAATGGTGGCGCGTGAATCCCTCAATATGCTATTTTCCTAATCCAATAGTTGACTTGTTTCCAGGTGCCCTGCAGATTCCAAATGCACAGTGTTTGCGGTTATTAGTCTAGTGATGATACGACTTAGAATCCATGCTTTACTTAACATTTGTTAACACTTTCTATGCTGTTGTGCTTACCTTCCTCTCCCTTAGATGTTGTTTAATAACATTTTGTCATGTAATCATTCCATTAATTTTTTTCATTTTTGGTTTGTGCCAGTTATTTTCTGCCAACTTGATACAAACTAGTCACCCGGGAAGGTGGAACCTTCAACTGAGGAACTGCCCCCATCAGATTTTTTTTATTAATTAAATTTATTCATTTATTTTACATCCCCACTGGTTTCCCCTCCCCCCCTCTTTTCACTTCCTCTCCCCAACTCCCCCCACCAACCCGGCAATCTATTCCTCCCCTGTTTCTCTTCAGGAAAGGACAGGCCTCCCACGAGTAGCAACAAAGCATAGCATATCAAGTTGAGGTAGAACTAAGCTCCTCCCCTGTATTAAGGCTGGACAAGGCAACCCAGTATGAGGAATAGGTTCCCCCAAACCAGCCAAAGTGTTAGGGACAGCTCCTGATGCACTGTTAGGAATCTTACAAGTAGACAATTGTCACACATATATAGAGGGCCTAGGTTGGTCCCATGCAGGCTCCTTGGCTGCTGATCCACACTTTGTGAGATTTTTCTATATGCAAGCATGTGGGGCATTTTCTTGATTTATGGTTGATATGTAAGGTCTGGGAAGAGATGCTGCTCTAAGAGTGATCTTGGGTTCTATTAGAAAGCAGGCTGAGTAAGTCACGAGAGCGAGTGAGTAAGCAGAACCCCTTCAAGGCCCCTAATTTAGAACCTTCCTCTAGGTTCCTGCCTTGACTTCCATCAATGATTGACTGTGACATATAAATGTAAGATACATGTCATTTGTATGTACCACACATTGCTTCTGGCCAGTGTTTTATCACAGAAACAGAAAACAAACTCACCTTTTGGGAGGGCAGGGTCTCATTAGGTAACCCAGCCTGGCCTTGAACTTGTGATACTTTTGCCTCAGCCTCCCAAGTACTGTGATGAGATGACAGACATCGGCTGCCATGCCAAGCTCTTAGTGCAGTAAATTAATGTGACATCATATGTGTGGATGTTTAGATTATTTATAAATCTTTCTTGTGGTAGATATTACTGCGCTATCTCCATGGCTAAATGTTTGGTATTGTAGGTATTAATGCACTTCTTAAATCTTTACCACTATAAATGCTAGTGTATTGTCTCCATTGTTATATCTTTTCTACTGTGTTAGTGCACTGTCTCCATTCTTAAATCTTTACCACTCTGGGTGTTAGTGCACTGTTCCCATTGTTAAATCTTTACCATTGTAAATATTAGTGTACTGTCTCCATTGTTAAATCTTTACCAATGTAGGTGTTAGTGTACTGTCTCCATTCTTAAATCTTTTCTATTGTATGTATGAGTGCATTGCCCTCATGGCTGCAGTTCTTGGCTGTTATTAGTGTCACAGGCAATTAGAAATAGGCAGAGTCAACACAATTTCTCCATTTTTCATGTGACTATTTAATACTTAATCGTTTTATACAGTATTAGCTCAAAGTTCATTTTACATTTTTATTATTTTATTATACTTGTCTATTAGAACATTCTTTGTATACTGTCCTACTACTCATAACATTTTCTTATGTATTAGTAATTTCCTGCAAATATTTTCCCAATTCGTTTTTCCTTTAAAGCCTGAATTTATTTTTAATGCAAAACAATTTCAGTTTTAGGTGATCAATAATGTTTTAAAGTCTCTGGGATGTTTTTAGGTTGTTTCAAATAGAAGAAATGATCTCTTACTAAAAATTGGACAAATAATATTCTAAGTTTTCTATTTCCTCTGTAAAAACTTTCAGTGATTAGACATATCAATTTCTGAGTTTAGAAATGAGGCTCTCTTTTATATTCCAAATTGTCAACTTTAATGAAAAATTTCCTCTTTGAAATGTCTGTGTGAACACAGAAAGAGGGAAAGTTGTAAACATGCATGAAACACTTCCAAAGCAGAGGGTTATTATAAGTCAGTCATGTGTAGCTGCTTCTCATTTCTTCACATGACCATTTTGAGACATGATAAACCGTTCAAAAATAATAGCTCAAAAAACTGTTGCCGTTCCCTCTTATTTTCTGTAGTAGTTTGTATAATTCAGAAATTGTGTTTCCTAGAATTTTGGTAAAATTCTCTTGAAGTATTACTTCAGCCTGGAGTTCATTTTACTTTAAATTTTTTCTTTAATTTTTGAGATAATAATATAATTACATAATTTCTCCCTCCCCTTTCATCCTTCTAAATCCCCTTATATATCTTTCCTAGCTCTCTTTCAAATTCATGGCCACTTTTTTCATTAATTGTTGTCACATGCACTTATGTATATGCATATATATTCCTAAATATAAGCTGCTCAATTTATAGACTGATATATATGCATATATATATTCATGTTATATAATATAAATAAATACAATGTTGCTTGTATGTAGGTTTTCAGGACTGACTAGTTGGTATTGGATAACCAATTGGTGTTTCCCTGGGAAAAACTATTTCTCTCATTCTCAGCATAGTTGCCTGTAGTGTAGGATTGTAGCCTCATGGATTTTTTTTTAATGTGAAGAAGTCATAATTTTGTACAAATGTGTTTGGTATATTTGCATTCCTGTGACCATGTATAAAGGACAGAACATTTATTTTGGCTCACAGTTTCTGAAGGTTCAGTCTGTCATTGCAGAGAGAAAATACTGGAACAGAGTAGTTCACATCATGGTGGCTAGGGAACAGAGAAGGGGTCAGTTCAAGACAGATCTCCCAAAGACACACTACCTTAGCTACCCTAGCTACCTATTTTGTCCAAATGGCTCCTACTCCTGTCTTTTGCCATCTTTTAATGAAGTCATTGTGTTATGAGTTAATCAAGGGATTGATCCATTCTTTGAGTCAGAGCCCTTACAATCTAAGTCTCTGAAAATACCATCGACAGAGAGAAAGATAGATAGATAGATAGAAGATAGATAGATAGATAAAAAGAGAGAAAAAGAGAGAGAGGGGAGGGGTTTTGCTTTACTAATCACCTAAGTACGAGTTTAATTAGTGTGATACAACTTTAAAACATTTATATCTTCTGGATGAATGGACATTTTGTCAACTTTAATGACTATGACTTATAAAGGTTTTCCTTTCAAGTTTTATTTTGTCTGATACTGATTCTTCTATGGAATCTAATTTTAAGTGTTTTTTTTTCCTTCTATATGACCTTTTAAAAACTTCTAAACTCTGTAATCTGATGATCACTATCTTTTAATTGATGAGTTTAATCCACTTAATCTATTGGAATTATTGTTATTAGTGTTTGTTTGTATCATCCTCTTTGGTACTAATTATTTCACCTCTCTTCTATTAATTTTTTTTCTGGGTAGACCACAGGCTTTGAAGATTACCCTCAGCTTTAACATTCTGTAGATGACACCAAATATAAGTGTGGTTATGCTATGCATTTCATGGCAATGTCCATGTGTGTAAAAGGTTAGACATGATTGAGCTGATTTTTAAAGGTTAGACTCCATTTGACTAAGCAAATGAGTAAGGATTAACATTAGGAAGCAAGATTAGAGAAATAGAATGTGGAAGATGTTTGTGTGTTTGGAAGCAACAACTGAACAGGAGGGCAGAAAAGATGTAAGGATGCAGCTACTAGAAGAAAAAGACTTATCATCTAGAAGGCAGTGGAAAGTGGAAGAAGGTTGATAAAGTGTAGGCTAGTAGGTGATTATAACAGAAATGTAACAAATAGAACATACATTGTAGATGCCTGTACCAAAGGCTGTAGTCATAACTTGAAATGCAGCAGTAGACTCTCCATAGTGTGAACAGTGCTCAGTACAAGACTCTTATATCTGGTATCATTTTGATATAGGAAAAATAGGTTGGAAGAGAATCACTCAGAGAAGCCATGAATATAGCCCACCAAAATCCTGGTTTCACATGATGGAGACACGTATCAGTGGAAACGACACCCAAGCAGTTGCCACATGCTAGGAACTCCAAACACTGACCTTCTGTGGACTTCTGTGGAAGGGATAACCTTCTCTGAAATATTTATTAGAAGCCTCAGAAAATAAATTCAGCTGCTCAGCACCACTTATAGTGTTCATGAGTGTGAGGGCAAAGGCCATTTTAGACAATATTCTAGAAAATATCCAGTTTAGAAAGAAATAGGGAAAAATCCCTCATGTGAGATCAGAGCTCACATGCCCTTATTTACATGCCAGCAGAGAAAATGACCTTTCATGGTGATAAGAGATAGGCAGACACTTGTTCATGACCCTTCTATTAAAATCAAATTTATGAGCAGAAGGAAATAATGACAGAAAATTTATATGAATTATGAGACAAGAATTGAGCGGGGTGTTCTACAGCTTTAATGCCTTCTATGTCCAATAAATCTACACTGCCCAATTGCTACCCTTATCCCAGGGAACTGAGTAATAATGCTATGATACCTCCTCTGCATTACCAAGCTGAATGGAGGAATGTAATGTCATTCTGCTGAGGATTAGTTGTCGGCAGGGGTCAAAATAGCAAACGTACAGTTGCATTCCATACAAAAGTTTCCACACTCTAGTCTAATGCCTTCCAAAAGGAAAGTATACTGGAAAGGCCAAAATTCGTGTCCCCTCAAGGTACCTCAGGCTGCATCCAGAGTTTTGCCAGTGCCGTATAGGAGGTCACAGTACCTCAAGAAAAGTTGAGAGCTTTGATATGCTCAGCTGTCAGAGTCTTCTCTGTAAAGCCCTTGTGATTTAAAAAGCCTGTGATGAGTACAGTGAATGCAGAGGTAGACAGAATGATCAATAAATAAACTAGAAGACATCTTCAGGTGTGTGAAAACTTAGTATGCAAGTGCGTTTTCCTCTTGAATCATAAATCAAAACAGGTATTTGGTTTTAATATAATGAAATGCACAAACATTAAGAAGCTATAATTGATTATATTCCTGATGTTTGGTGTGGAATACAGTTTGTAGGATACATGCAGGTGGTATAAAATGCTTTAATTAAGGGCACGGCTGTGGCATTAGTAGCTTGTGATTTAATTTTTGTAGCATGTGAGGGTTATTTTTTTAATTTTTAATTTTGACTTGGGAATATTCCTTATTCTTTCCCATCTGTGAAATGGAAGAACCATCTGAATTTATCTCATGGTTTCTACCCAGTTCAATGGAATGAAGAAGATAAATTGCGTTGCTCAATACTCAGGAAATACCAGGAAGCAGCATAATGTAGTGTTGAGGACTTCAGGCTTCTGATTTGGGCATTCTGAGTTCACGTTTTAGTTCTCCCACAAACTAGCTGTTCCACTCCGGGTGTTCTGTTTGCTCCAATAAAACAATTCCAGTAAAAAAAAAAATCAAGGAAACACTTTTGAGACAGAGACCATATTTATAGAGTACATTAAAGATTTTACTATCTGGCAGGGAGGATGAAATCAGAATAATTTTGGCCTTTTATTTATTTGCTCATTTTTTTTAAACCTTAGAATGAAAATTCATTATTTCTTTTTTCTTTTTTAAAAGATATTTGCTTCTGGGGAGCTGGAAATTTTAGGAAGCTTCCCAATTCTCCTCCTTTGCTGGCACACCACACACAGCCCTCCCAAGAGGCTGGTAATGGGCACCAGGTTCCTCAAAACCACTCATTTTTTTAAAATCCATATTTCCAATAGAGAAAGACTCACACAAAAATGATAAGAAAAACACTGAACTATGAATAATAGACATAGCCAAATCAGATGATGAAGTAAAGAAATATAAATGACAAACATGGGAAAATGTGACAGCTCGTCAAAAAATAAAATGAATTCAAAGTCAAGCAGTGAGATCTAACTTTCCTGGCATCACATTGAAAGAGGAGATAAAATTCATAATGTTGAGTTAAACAGCCACTTTCATGAATTGCCGATAGAAAAATCACTAGCCAAAGTTTACTTTTGAAAAGAAGTTTGCTTAAATTAGTAGAATGCCTTAAAATATTCATGACTTTTAAACTAGTAGTTCTCTTTCCAATACGCTAAGAAAAAAAGTCAGTAGTTCAGAACATATATTTAATGCAGATGTTAAGAATTTTCTATACAGTGCTATTTAATGATAGATGTACTGAAGGTTTTAGAGACCTTGGAACATCTTAAATGGGATGTTTCTATCCCTTCCTTCCACGCTCAGGGAACTCTGTGGAAGAGGAGGTGGAAAGATTGCTAAGAGGCAGAGGGGATGGAGAACAGCAGGAAACAAGTCCCTCTAAACACAACAGGACCAATGCATGCATGTATGAACTTGCAGAGACTGTGGCAGCATGCACAGGACCTGCAAGAGTCTGAGCCAGATGGGTCTCAGAGCCAAGAGCAGAAGTGGACACCAGTTCCCATCCCTAATCCAGAAGCTGTCTCCAGCTGCTAACTGCTGAACATATGAACAGATAGTTTTCTCCAACAGAGTCTCACTAGGTTCACAAACCACTCTTAAGGGCAGGTCCTATGGCCAGCAGTAGATGGTCAACCAAAAGGAACTCAACGGTATTCTTGGAGGTTTTCTTGTGACTCATAATGCTTAGCAGGGGCATTTATTTATTTATTTGTTAGTTTATTTACTTTTCAACCTTACAGGTCCTTTGCGTATATATTATGGTTTCTGGTTTTGTGTTTTTATGGAATTTCTGTGTGGAGGAACATGTGTGTCTTTGTGTATTTCTTGTGTTTTTGCTTTGGATCTTTTTCTTCCATTTGCTGTTTGTTTTGTCCTGTTTTGCTTTGTTTGTTTGTATATTATTAGTTTTTCTATTAGTATTATGTATGTATTTTACTTGCCTGTTTGTGTTCTTATGATGGAGAGAAAGGAAAGGTGTTGATTTGGGTGGATGGGGAAGTGGGGAGAATCTGGGAAGGGTTTGGGGAGGGGAAACTGTAATCAGAATTTATTGTGTGGAAAAAAATCTATTTTCAATAAAAAATTCTACTCAGTAAAAATGAATGATAGATGGGATGAAGTATTTAGAGTATGTAGTATTTCTTTTGTTAATAAAATTCATTTACATATATAAATGGAGAGTATTGGGATCTATGTGATCATTTAAATATAGTCAAATCACTTGATATTTAATCTTGGTAATGAGTATATTCTTGTTTACTTTTATGTGTATTTGAAAGTTCTCAAGGTAGAATATTAGAATAAAATAAAAAGTGTAGTAAGAAAAGAGCAAATAATAATTAGTAACATTGAAAAATGAAAAATAATCTGTCACTTAAGGTAGTTATAATGCATGCCAATGGTAAATGATTAGAAAGTCATTGAAATCATTTTTGAATGAGGTTTTAGCAAGGTGTTTTATTTATATTTTTATATTTCTATTAGGCATGTCAATACCTAACCAAGTATTTTAAATGAGTATAATATTAAAAAAGAAGTTGAGGATTCAGAGTATCTAAGTTTTAAGAAAAATATACATACATTACCTTTTCAAACTAGAAAGAAAGTTACTGAGATTTCAATATCTGAAATAAAGTTGGGTGCAATGGTTTATGTAGGAAACTGTTTACTGCACTTCTAATTATAATTGTGAGAATTTATATCTCTCCAATTACCAGGAGAGGATATAGTAGCATTGCTTGGTAAGTGATAATATTTCTGCATCTGGGTCCTGTGCAGTTATTACAAATGTTTGGGGCATTTAAAAATGTAATACTGGGACAATCTGTGTCAAAATGTTGAATATAAAAGCTGGTTTTTCTTAGATGGGATGTCCCATTTCTACCCAGCTGTTTGGATGTCAGTGTCTTATCTGTACCCTCGGATTGTCTTTTGCTTCTGTGCTGGCCACTTGTGGGCAAGTTAATGATAATTACATTTCTATCTGAATTGAGACAGTCAAGTCTACCAAACCTCATGTGTGAATCTGTATCTGATGTTACACTTTGAATCAGAAATATCTCCCAAAGGCTCATGTTTGAATCCTCATCCTCTAGCAGGGAGCACTATTTTGGCAAGGTGAAGAAACGTTGGGATGCTAAGCTTGGCCAGCAGAAGTAGGTCACTAAAGGTGAGCTTTTGAAGGCTATATGGAGGCTTCTGGTTCTAGCACTGTCTATCTCTTCACCCACTGAGATATGAGGAGCTTCTACTGCATGTTCTTGCTGCCATGGATGGGGCTGTTCCACCATGCCTTCCCTGCTATGATGAATTAAAATACCCTGAAACTGTTAGTCAAGTAAGTATATCCCCCCATTAGTTGATTCTGTCGGGAATTTTCATTACAGTAATATAAGTGTCATGAATACACCTGGGTTCTTAGAACAAATATGTATGTCGCTTCTCTGTAAGTCAGGATATCAGTATATAGGGATGACTGTGTATAAAAAGCCTTTGCTATTCCACTGACAGCTCATAGTGAGAATAGATAACTGCTTGGTAGATGTTGAATGAAATAGGGAAATCTTGAAGGAAAGAATGTGTGTGTGTGTGTGTGTGTGTGTGTTTGTGTGTGATAATATCAATTAAGACTTGCCAATGGGAGCTTGATCATCCTGGATTGTGTCAATCTGATATATAACATGTTGTTATTTCTTCTCCACATAAAACTGGAAAGGATCTTCCTTCCTAGATAGCCACAAAGAAGCTTTCTGAGGACAGCTTATGAGCCCACCGTGGTAAATATAGCCTGTATCACAGATCTATGTGGGAAGCAACTTCTCAATTTTATGGGACTCCAATTTACTAACTGTGAGGACATTGTTATTGTCTGTGACTTTGTAGAAGAATCTTCTCTATAAATTCCACAAAACAAACCTTCCCATGGGAGCAATATTGTCACTGGGACTTTTCTTTTTCCTTAAATATTTTCTTCTTTCATCACAAGGGAAATCAAGAACAAAAGGTGAAAGAGTTTAGTTAAAAATATCAATGGTATGTACTAACCATCCAACCACCAAACAAAAACAAAAGGAGATGTGAGGAGCAGGCTAGCAAAAAGTGGTCAGAGCAGTCCAGTTCTCCAGGCATGATGGATCATCGCAGTGGTTATTCATTGCATTGGGAATAGATTTAAGGGTTGGAAATTAATGGAGTTGCCTATGAAGGAAGAGGGTTTTTTTCCTTCTCTCTCTCTCTCTCTCTCTCTCTCTCTCTCTCTCTCTCTGTGTGTGTGTGTGTACATGTTCTTGTATGGTGGTGAGCACATTTGTGGGATTTTACCTACATGTATGCCTGTAGAAGCCTAAAATTTATGTTGGGAATCATCTTTGATTGCTCTTTTACCTTATTGATTGAGGCAGGGACTCTCAATCAAAACCAGAGCTCCCCACTATGGCTACTCTTGCTAACCAACTTGCTCTGGATCGCTCTGTCTCATCCTTCCAAGGCTACAATGACAGGAATGCCACCTCCCCTACCTGGGTTTCTGAGGAACCAGACTCTGGTCCTTAAACTTGTGCAGCAAGTACTTTAACTTCTGAGCCCTCTCCCTAATCCCAGGAAGAATATTTTATGAGCCCCTTTGTACATTTTAAACTACCAGAATTCTTTTTGAATTCTGTACCAGCCTAGCCTTATTGCCTGGAGACTGAAACATTTCACTTAAACAAGAGGCTGGGGGTGGATCTCACAGCACCTTCTTTCCAGCATTGATCCAAGAAAGTTAGAAACAAATGAATCCCTTGCCACTCAGGGGCTAGAAGAGATTTCCAAAACTACAGAAGAGAAGTTTTGAGAAGACTCTAAAGGATTGTGGTTCTCAACTTTATCTTCACTCTGGAGGCCCTTGCTAAAACTAAAGTTGACAACAGCCTGGTGAAAATGGTTCGAAACTCAATACTTAACTTTTGTCTGTTTTATTGTAATCTAGGTCCTTCAAGAAGCTTCATTGGTCAGTACTTAGAAGTTATTTGACTATCATAAATGCAACCTGTACTTACAGAGAATTTGAAAACCTAAAGAAAGAAAAACCACATCACATAGCCAGATGACCTTTCACCATTTGTATATACATGCCTCTTGGCATGTGTTTGCTTTCAAAGCCTTGCAGATAATTTCCAAAACACAATCTGGTGTCTCTTTTTGTTTGAAATTTAAATACTAAAATTACATGAACCTTGAAGATATGTATTTGCTAGTGGCCCTCCCCTTTCCCTAGTCCTATATACATAGTTATCCAATTATTGCTTTAATAGGCCAAATGCCTTTATACCTGTCTTAAGGATAGCTTACAAGGTAAAGGAATTATGTTCTTTTTGAAACATTATATGACAAAAAGAACAGTCTAAAGTTCATACATCTCTGTATCCCCAAAGCTTCCATGAAGGGACCTGAGGTGGAAGGCAACCTTTGATTGCTTTGATGAGTAACAGGAACGAAAAGGAGAGAGCTGGGTAGGAGGAAAATGTCCTATATCTCTGCTTGCTCCTTTGCCTTTTCCACAGGAGGAATAGCTTGTAAGTTTTACTGTTTAGAACAGGACTTAGCAAGCTTTGTCTTCCAGTGGCAAGGAAGTAAATATTTTAGATTTAACAGATTGTATCGTCAGGTAACCATTTAACTCTATCATCAGGGAGGGAAAGTAGCTCTAGATGATAGGTAGGCAAATGGGCATAGGTGTGTGACAAATAAACCTTTATTTATAAGAAGGAAAAGTGGGCCTCCAGCAGGGCTGGGTTTGACCTGAAGATGTAGTTTTTCTGACCCATGATTTCTAGCCCAAGGTATCGAATAGAGGCAGGGCTCATCAGAAGACAGGGTCACAGTGTTTTTAAAAGTTTGTGCACATTGACTTTATGTCCTGCAACCTCAACAAATTCATTTATTACTCGAAACAGGGTTGCTTTCTCTTGTCTCTGGTTGCTCAGTCTATTTACCCCTTTCTAGTCTTGAAACTACTGAACTGAGATAGCCCACTCATGAGGTGAGTCATCTTCTCTCTTCCTTCCCCATTTAAAGATCGGCTATTGCTCTGGGCTAGATGTTAGAAACTGGATGCAGGTTTCCATGCAAGGAGCAGATGACCATGCATAGGCTTGAGTCTCTTCTCTTTGCTAGAACCCGTTGTTCTTACCAGTTATCTTTAAAGAGTGTTGGGCAAGGCTCAGCTAATAGCAAAGAAGACTGTCTCTTAATTACTATCTTCTGAGTCAAGCTTGTCCAGAGATCTCACTTGATGAAACCATAGAACACAGCAGTGGAACACAGAGTGTGATTTGGGGATTCTTGGGTCCTATAATTAAATGCTGTTAAAATTAACCTCTATTATTTTTGTAGGAGCAATGCTTTCTTGTATGCCTTGTCAAAATGGTATTTTCCACCATGGACTATGAATAAATTAAAAAAAATTGCTCTAGCATCTTTCTGCATGTGACTGAGAGGACAGTACTAAGAGGTGACAGGAGGCCAGATGGACTAATCTGATTGCAGGATCAGGGCTTCTGGCTGGTCTCATGGGATCGTCTGAGAGGAAACGCTAATGAAAAATAGATTAGATTTTTACCAAGTGCAGCTTCAGGTGTCAAATGCTTACATCGTGCCATTTCCCATCCTCATTACAATTACTGCCATAAGAACTGATCCACATTATACTTTTTTTTTGGTCCCTCTTTGCAATTTTAGCAGGAAAAAGGAAAAAGGCCTGGGATTGCATTATCTGTGCAGCACAGAGCAACACTGGTTTCTACAGCAATAGGGTTGCTTTTCTTGCCCAGGTAATATGTTTGGGGATATGAGTTATGAAAATTCATTTTCTTAGTTGGAAAATCCATAGCATGTAGAGTAGAAGACGAACTCTGTACAGAGAATAGAGTCAGCAGTAGAAGATGGGAGCATAATTTGTGTATCCAAAAATATGTAAGTATAATGCTGAGATACACTGTGAGAGGAAATTCACTTAACTAATAATACTAGCTATGGGGGCAAAAACCAAAATGGTGAAAGGGCCGTATCATCACCAGTTAAATATATTATGAATAGAATTTTTTTGTATTAAGATATTGGAATAATGCTGCCTCTGAGGGAGTGATTATAAAAGCACAAGTAATATGGGAGAGCAGGGAGAGATTTTTCTAGTCTGTTCTCTGCATTATTCAGAAAGTAATGAAATCATGAATGTCAAAGGTCAACTGTGAGCCTGCTTGCTATCTTTGAATCTCAAGCCATTGTTCTTCATTTCAACCATGATTTCTTATCTCAGAGAATAAATGGTTCTGGACTAATTTATCACCTAGATGTGGTCTTTTCAGCAATTGTCTCATGCGGCTTTTTATTATCGGTGTTCTGAAGGGTTCTTGTCTTAAGAGATGATCCATGGGCTTTTATGCCTCGACACACTGGAAGGGTGCCGCTCACTACATTTTGCTTTCAGTTGGTTCTATGCCATGTTCATGTACCAAAGGTCGTGGAACGTCTTGCATTGAAGAGATTGTTAAACTATCTGTAGTCCAGGGTTTGGGGGAATATTTTCCTCAACATTACTTTTTTGGTATGTGTTAACCAGGGGGTATAGAACCCAGTCTGACAACACTGGAGGCGGTAAGGCTGTTCACTTACTCCTGACCCATTAACCAGTACTTTTCTTGATTAAGATGTTAGCTATGTCCCTGGTCAAAAGTCTCCGTCACGGAATGAAAAGCAAGTCGGCCTATTGTCCGACTTGTAATGCTCTTGATTTTATGAACACATTCTTTCAGCCTCACTATGGCCCTATGTGTAGACATTAGTCTCCTTGTTTTGTCTAAGGAACTTGAGATTTTGAGAGACAAAGTAGGCTTTCCCTGGGTATAAATTAAATTAGTTGTGTGAAAGAAATAACCAATTAGATGGGTTAGTTAGGCTGGAAGATGAGCCTTCACTAAACTCAGAAGAGCCCCAGGGAACCAGTCTGAGCTGGGCATGTGAACCTTTCTTCTTTTGGTTCTCTTCAAACCATGGAGCAGCCATGGTGGCACTCTTCTCCCGGGATCACACATGGCCCGTGAGGTCTTAGCCATGCCATGTGTGGAGGCAGTTCCCACTAACCCGTGGACATTGACGTGTATGTACATGGATGTACAGATTGTGGAGACTTTTCTCTATTTTCCATATTTGTGTACATGTGAAGTCTGTTGTATGCTGTGTATTTTGGTTGCTGGAAGGGGGCTCCCCTGAACTGTGGCCTTTATAGTCTAAGCCTTAAGCTGATATTCAATGATTATTTCGAAATAAGCTGACATTTGGGAGTTTGACTTCTCTTTATATTGTCTCTAATTTGCAATCCAAACCCATTCTTGCAAATTACCCAGGCTATTAAATCTGACCACTCTAATTCTTATATTTTATTTTTGTCTCAATTAGTCTGGGTGTTCTGTGTTGTATGGGTCAGTTGAAGAAAGAGGTCACTCCAAGATGCAATTTTAAGGCCTGTGTGGCAGCAGGAAGGTCCAACCTCTGATGAACTGGACTGAACTGAACCTCAAACCACCGTACAAAGACATATTTATTGATTGCTACACAAAGTTGTTTTTTGGGTAAAGTATTTTCTCATACCAAGGTCCCTAATCTAATCTATATGTCTCTCTAAAGGAAAGCATCACGTGCCTACATGACTCTAGTCTTTTATTGTGTACGATTTGCAGTACACAATAATCCAAGAGCCTCAGGTGTGCCAGAGGCATCTTGTGACCAAAGTCATGTGAAGGCTGTAACGCCCCTTCAGAAAAACAATTCTACAGATCACAGAAAACAATCACTATTTTCCACAATGATTCTTCAAGGTCAAAGTACTTCTGGAAAACAACTATTCACTCTAATGTTTACCCTGGATACGATGAAAACTAAATTCCTACGACATCAATTCTAGGGTTTCTTCCTTGGTTTATTTTACCCATTCCCTCTGATAAAGAATACTCCCAAACCTATACACCTATCAAAACTCTCATAATGGGAGTTTCCACCCATGCACTGGACCAGAGGTTGCAGATGAACGATCCAGAGGTATTTTGGGTTTAATTTTATGTAGTAGAACTTAAAGCATTTGAATTATTTCTCTTAAAATTGTGATATTTACATAAAACTACTTACATTTCTCTGGACCACAAATATCAAACTAAAGCCGAGTAGTACGGTCTGTGTACCCTATTGAGTATGGCCTAGTTGAGTTTTAATTGTTCTATTCAAGTCTTGCTTCTTTGTTACTTTGCTCTCACCCTCAGCTCTAAGCCAGGTGTTCCATTCAGACATTGTTAGACTAAACAGGTAACATGGACCTCATCATCTGTCTAACCAGGCCTCTATACTTCCCACCTCCCTCAACTTCTACATTAGAAGCAAGAAGTACATTACTAACACCTAGTCACTTGACTCCTCCATGTATACCCAGGAACCAGCTTCTGCGAGCTTTCTATGCCCTGGATTTTGTTGAACTCCACCTCTTTCATTTACATTGCCCCATCTTTGCTTGGAACACCATTTCTGCTTACGCTGCTAGAGTAGTCTTCATCACCGCCAAACTTTAGTTTTTGCATAAATATAATCCATCTCAGAAGTGTCTATTTGTTTAGCAATCCTTCAGAAAGTAATAGTTACATTATTACTTTTTCTGTTGAAAAATTATCAGTTGCTTTCTAGTCCCTGGTGATTAAAATGTAAACTCCCTCATTATCCTGTTAATTATGGCCCCATTTATTTTGACTCTAATCTTCTTTTCTTGACGGATTTCCTTTATTTTCAATATACTCTGTTACTGCCTCTGGCTTTGTTGACTTCTGTCTTAGTCTGGGATGTCCCCAGATCCCTATATATTTATAATAATTTAAATCTTAGTTTTCCTTAATACTTGGTCAGTAGCCATAACTTTTCTAAGCCTATGTTGATCAGTCCATGATTGCACCTGTACATCTTTTCCTTTAACTAAATTACAGTTCCTCTAATTGAAGCTCTCCAAAATGTAACTATTAGAGTGATTTGAGCTTTGCAAACAATACCAATTCTTAGTATTGGGAAATAGCTATGGGATGTTAGGTGTGAGACACCATCTTATTGCAGAGAGAACACTGATGTCGATGTCCTTTTCACATGTTTCCTAATGGTGCTTTGATTGTGTGTGTGTGTGTGTGTGTGTGTGTGTGTGTGTGTGTGTATGATGATATTGTCTACAGCAATGCATTACTGAGGGCTAGGAATAGATTTGTATTTCTAAATCCCCTGCAACTTTCAGCAAGCTATTTGCATATAATAGATGCTTAATGAAAGTGGATTAATAAGTGAATAATGTAGTTCTCCAAGGAGATAAGGTATTTATTTAGACAAAGTCTCATGCATGTGACTGATGTCAAACTTGGTATATAGCTGATTATCACTGAGAACTCATCCTCTTTTCTCACCTCCCAAGTGCTGGGATTTCAGGTACATACCACCATGTTGAGTCTGATGTGGTACCTTGGATTTAACCTAGGACTGTGTGCATGCTAGAAAAGCAAGACTATGAAAACAACACAATAAAACACTGTCTTTCTTACTTGTGCTCGGTTTTTTGAAAGTAACTTCTATCATCCTATGATTTCCTTCTTTGGCAGAGACTGGTCTTTCTAGGATTAGTCTCAGGTTTCAAAGTCTTCCAAGAAACAGGAATGCAATTAATCTTATGCCAGTATTTCTTATCTCTAGGAAAACCCACACATGAACCAATTCAGACACATTATTTTGTGTGGGGGAAGGGAAATATTATTCACTATAAGAGAATCAGAGAGTGCAGAGGATGATATGAAAATCATGGCTATAAAATGATCTTCCCCATCAAATTGCCCTGGGTGATTTTTTTTGTACAATTGTTCGTGGTGATTTATTCAACTTCAAGTATCTTCTAAATTTTCCAGAGAATGATAAGGCCAAATTACCTGCTGGTGCCGAATCTTTCAGCAGGATTACTTAAGAGAACACTTTAGGGGCAGTTTTCTGCTTTGATGGTATTATGGTCCATTCACCATTTAACAATGGTGAGATGATTGTCATTTAGGGGATCCATCCTAACTGCACAATGCTTTCTGATTACGATAAGACCACGATTGTTGCTGATTAGAGTACTGCACTGTGGCTGGCTGTCAGTGCCCCATATCTTCTTAGGAAAAGGTGGCACCTGTAAAAATTAATAATGCATGAGTGGAGAAATCTTGGAGACAGCATTTCTGTTAAGGCCAGAAGGAAAGACAGAATCAAACTTTCTCAATCTCCCAAGTTCCTTGATCTATTCATACCAAAGAGTTTGTATTGAGCACCTGTGTTGTGCTTTTCACTATGCCAGCAGCTGTTATGGATCAGACAAGATAAATATAAGGCATTATCCCCACCCCCCCCTCCAGTAGTTTGTAATCACATTGGATGAGACAAGACATTTAAATAGATACAATTAAAAGGCAACGGAAGATACCATGCAGCAGGCTGCAAAGTACACTGTGTAATTAGAGATCGTGATTGTGTTTTAAGAAAGAAGAGTGAGGATTGGACTCGTGCCTGGCTCCTGTTTTATCTGAGATTATAGTGAAAGACATAAATAAGAAACAAGACCACTCACAGAGCTGTTTGTCTTTCTCTTTGGGTAAGGAAGTTGAACGCCATGGAAACGCAAGAGTTTTTAGGGATGCCCTGAGTAATTCCTAATGTATGCTATGTTCATTATCCCATAGGTGCCAGAGCATGAAGGACCTCTTCCTAACAGTGGCCTCTCAATATTTGCATTTTCAGAGTAATTTTATTTACCATTGGGCAATTGGTTATCGTCATCAGTGGCAACCTCTGATCCACCTCTTTGCAGCCTTGTTTGCATTCTGTCTTTCCTGCTGTCTCTCTTGGTGAGTGTTCTCTCTGCAGTGACCTATGGTGTTCAAGAAAAGATTTTTAAATTGACAGATGGAAAGGTACCAGTATCCAGGAGAGTTTATTAAGCCCACAGCCAATGAACGTGGTACGTGCCAATGCCTTTAAAAGAATGAGAGTCTGCGAAGCTGCAGGGCACTGGATCATGTTAGCATTGAGAAATGAGATGGGATTTCGAACAGTGTGAAACGGACGTTCTGTTCTGTAATCGACAGTGTGTGGTAGAAAGGAAGAGATCACAGCACTGGAAAGATGGAGAAGGCAAAAGACGAAGAAGGAGAAGGGACACATTTATGTAGGTGGCAGTTGCCAGTGACTTTTGGAGTCTGTTGTTTTTCTATGAACACATTAGTGGAAAAATACTTTATTATATATGTACACACACACACACACACACACACATCACACATGCTCTTTAGCACTAACTTAAGGGTCAGGCAATGAAGCAGAATTCTTCTGGAAGGAATATTATTCTACAGAGGTGACTTTGGGGCCCCTACCATTTTTTTCCCCTGTTTTAAGTGTTAACATGAAACTTTAAATGAAATGAAACCTCCTGGATTATTTAGAAACACTTCAGGCAAGGCTCGACCAGATGGTTCCTAAGCCCCCTTTCCGCTCTTGATTTTGAGACTCTCTGTTTCTCAAGAAAGCTGGCTGTGTTTAATTTAAACATAGTCAAAGCATAGACTCTGTTGAGCAACCTACAATGTTGGCCAAGCAGCTGAGACAGTATGTAGTGACTTGTGTGAAATGCACGCTTCCCAGCGTGATTTCTGGGTTGTATTCCTCCACCTCCTTCTTCCATCCATCTGTTCTTTCACATTTCATCATGACCCCTAATTGGAAGGAGACCAGGATGCAAAGATAAACTAAACATGACCAACAGCCCACAGTCCAACAACACAGACGAAAACACCCCACATGTAGCTTGGGAAGGAAACAGTGAGAAAAGATGCCTGAATCATCCGTGGAGGGGAGGTAGAGATGTTTCTAAAACAGAGCTGAGTTTTGCTGTCCCATAAGAGTTATCGGGAAAAAGTGTTGAAGGGTCTTCTGATTACATATGATAGGACTTTAATGATATTGTTTAATTCATATGATAGTAGAGAAATTTGTCTTTGTAATTGTATTTGATTGCCATGTGCTACAAATGAATATGCATGCTATAATCATTATAAACTTGCAAAGGAAAGTGCTTCAAAGAAAAACAAGGCATCCATCATCCATAGTTTGGTTATATCACTTACACTTGAGCACTGACTTTCTATTGTCCTGGTCATGTGTAAAAGACTCAGAAGACCAATTGCCACCACTGCTGATATCTGCGACTTTGAATAGTTGGGTTAATTGCTTCACTTGGTAAAATCTGAAGTAGCCACCTAAGGAAATGGTGTATATGTTCTGTTACTGTGGGCTTTGAACCTGTGCTCTGGTGGTGGCTACACATATGTTAACAGATTTCTCAGGGACTTGACTTTGCCAACAACTCTTAATGTGTCACCCTTATCAACCAGATTGGGAAAATGATGCCATTTCACTTCACGGCGTTGCAGTGAGGATCAGACAGTCATGTTTACAAACATCCTTCCTGGTTAATCTCTTACAGCGTGCTGCACTTGTAAAGAAACATCAAACCAAACCTCTTTGGGAAATTCTTCATGTTTGTCTTTTTTAGCCACTTTTCATATGAAGCTAAATGATCACTCAAGGGTAAATGATCATGACCAGCTATCTCTTTTCCTTTCTATATAAATTACTAGCCCAATCTCCCTGTCTTTCTCCTTGCCCTGTAACAAATTATGTAGCTAATTTGTTTGCTCCCTTGTCAAGGTTTATTGTCACTTAAGATTCACTGTGACCTGTAAGACAGTGTAGGGACTGAATTACTGTGGTCAAAATGTTAGGAAGTGGGAAACTTGGATGTGATTAGAGGAGTTCAAACTCAGATCCAGTAAGAAAACTTCAGGGAAATGCAAGGTGGGAATTCCAGCTTGCTGGCCCTCATGGTGATTGTGAACTTTGAAGTCTGAAAAGGATTCCAAGGAGAAACCAGTTCAGCCACATCCCTTCCACGTGAAGTGGAAATGAGGCCACAGTGATTGTGGCCTAGAGATAACAAAAGGAGCAGAACTCAGGCCCCTCAGCCTATAGCACTTCCCAGCTATTTTTCCTTGTCTTCCCTCTTTATATTTTAATTTCTAGTGTCCAATGTATTCTGGATATCTTCATAATCTATTGTAAGATTTATTATTTTGAGAGCACTACTTTGGGTTCATATTGTTCAATTCAGGTTTCATTGTATTATCCAGGAATGGGATTGATTATATACAGTAATAGTATTGTAACATTTAAATAAGGCCACAAGAATTAAAGTCTTTGTGATGACTAGCTAGTTCTTTTGATATAAATTTGTGTGACTTATAAATTAAATAAAGGCAGGCAAAAGAGGACTTAGAAAACCTGGGTTGCGTTTTTTTTTTTTTTTGTTTCTCCATCTTTTTGCTATGAGAATGTCAATATGTCACTTTATATTTTAGAGTTTCAAATTGTTCTTCTGCAGAGTGGAGATAAAGCTAACTATGGTCATTTGAATGATAATAGCCATCATAGGCTCATATATTTGAATGGTTCCCAGTTGGTGAGCAGCTTAGGAAGGATCAGCAGTCATGGCCTTGTTGGAGGAGCTGTATTACTGGAAGTGGGCTTTGAGGTTTTAAAAACCCATACCAGGGCCAGTCTCACTCTCTCTTAGCTTCTACCTTGTAGATAAGATGTAAGCTCTTAGCTCCTGCTCCAGCACCACACCTGCTTCCATGCTCCCTGACATGGTGATGGTGGACTAACCTTATGAAACTGAAAGCAAGTCCCAAATAAATACTTTCTTTTATATGTTGGCTTAGTCATAGTGTCTCTTCACAGCAATAGAAAAGTAACTAAGAAACCTTAGAAAAGTAACAGTTACTTAACAGAAGGTTGCTGCTTGGTTTAAAAGAATATATAAGTGAGAAAGTAATAATGCCCACAAAGCAATTATCATAGTATGTTAATATCCACAGAGTTTGCCAGCTAGGATAGGTTGGTGAATCAGATCATGTTTAATTTCAATGTTGTCTTGGGGATCCCTAGGCTTTGTGAAGATCCTTATTTTTATTTATATTTGTGTATGTGTGTGTGCATGCATGCACTCTTGAATGTGCACATGCATTTTCATGTGTTTGAGTGCAGACATGTGTGCTGAGATGTGTTTGTGTAGGTCAGACCTTGGGATTGGTCCTTGCCTTCTACCTGTTTGAGACAGAGTCTCCAATTGCTTGCTGTTTTATGTGTTGGGTTAGGTGGCCTATAGTGTCTTGGGGTTCTCCTGTCTTTTCCTCATGTCTCATCAGTATTCTGGGGTTACAGATGCAAGCTGCTACCCCCAACAGGCTTCTTTATATGGCTTCTAGGGCTCTCTACTCAGGTCATCAGGCTTTACTCAACCTCTAGGGTCCATCTTAAAACTTTTTATTTCTGATAATAAATTACTTTCCTTGGTAAAGCTGTAGTGACATGGAAGTTGTAATCCTTAAAATCTATAACTATTGAAATGAAAAATAGTAAGGAAAGTTTTTACATTTACATTAAAACCCACTGCATTTAGAATTTCCTTTGGGCTGCCAACAAGGTCCCAAACAAAAACAAGGAGACTTATTATTAAATATGAATACTTGGCCTTAGCTTAGGCTTATCCCTCTAGCTCTTTTAAGTGGATTTAACCTGTTTCTATTTATCTATGTTTTGCCTCAGGGCTTTTTACCTTTCTTTCATTCTGTATGTCCTACTTTCCTGCTTTCTCCATGTCTGCCCCTGGTGTCTCCCTGGTGTCTCTTTTCTTTTTTCTCTGTAGCCTAAATTCCTCTTCCTAGTTACTCTCCCTGCCTGGAAGTCCTGCCTATACCTCCTTCCTTGCTATTGACTGTTCAGCTTTTTATTAGACTAATAAGGCGCTTTGGTAGGCAAGGTAAAAAAAACACAACACATCTTTACGTAATTAACAAATGCAACACATCTTTACATAGTGAAACAAATATTCTGCAACACAAACAAATGCACCTCATCTTTACATAGTTAAACAAATACAACATGTCTTTGCATAATTAAACAAATATTCCACAACAAATCACATAATTCATGATGCTTAGGAGACTGAGGCACATTAAATATTAGAGAGGGCTTTGTATTTACAGCCTTAAAGCAAACTATAGTTTATTCTGACTGTTCATTTTGAAGCCAAATTTTTGTGACTTTCCCCTATGTCTGTGTCCACACTAATGTTAACAGATGTCCCACCTTTCAAAACAGAGCGGCAAGTTTGGCAGCCCTTCTCAGATGGCAAATTTAATTATGGCTGCAAATGTGATAATGGAGCAACCTTTCCAAGTTTTAATTGGATTTGCATTTGGCACAAGCAACCTTCGCTTTCCCACCATATGGGTAACTGCAGTGCAAGGAACTGTCATGTGCCCTTGCTGTGAGTTACTCAACTCTTGATTATCTGTAGAGGAATGGGCCATATAGTGGATCAGTCATGCCTGTTTTATAACCTCGGCCGGCTCTCAGCTATGCCTAGTGTAATGCTGCCCCATGCTGCCACTTGGTTTAGCCCTGGCAACCAGTAGCATTTTAATATCTTCTGGGCAGAACACCAACTATTAATCTGATGCCAACTTATGCATCATGCCTTTCCGTTAGATAACACATTCCACGTGCAATCTTACACGGCTTTCGATGTGTATGGGGCCTTAAGATTTGCAGAATGGACGATAACTCAGACAATTCAGAAAACAGTTAGGTGTCTTGGTGGTAGGAGAGTAGGTAATGAAACCATCCGAGGCGAGTTGAGTGACTTATCCAAGGAAGCACAGAAAGATTGTCAACCTTAGGTTTCTAACAACAAGGCTTTTGCTTAATCTGACACTTTCCCATGAAAGAACAGGAGAAATATTTAGATGACCCCCTATTTTGAATTATTGTAGCTTCCCTGTTTTAGCACAGACAATGAACAATATGATTTGAAAAAGCAAAGGAAAAGATAGGATGTAGCAAAGAAGGCAAAAAATTAATTGTTGGATTCATTCACCTCTCTCTCTCTCTGTGTGTGTGTGTGTGTGTGTGTGTGTGTGTGTGTGTGTGTGTGTGCGTGTGTATGTGTTCATTTGTTTGAGTATAAATGCACATATGACATGGTGCATGTGTGCAAGTCAGAGGAAAATTTTGGGTCTCAGTCTGCATTCCAGTTTGTTTCAGACATGGTCTCTTGTTCACTGCTGCATGTAACAGGTGAGCTGGTCCACGAACTTCTTGCTGCATGTAACTGGTGAGCTGGTCCACGAACTTCCTGCTGCATGTAACTGGTGAGCTGGTCCACGAGCTTCCTGCTGCATTTAACAGGTGAGGTGGTCCACGAGCTTCCAGGGATCCCCCAGTCTCTTCATTCCATCTTGCTGTAAGACTGTCGAGATCACAGACCAGCCACATCTGGCTTCACTGAGCCGTCTGCCCAGTCCTCATTCGCTCACTCTTCTCTGTTCCTTTTCTTAGAACACACTACTGTCCTTTTGTGACTTCAGAGGTCTGTGTCAGAACTGTGGCAATTCAGAGTAAAGAACAGGTGAGCATGAGCCCTAAAGAAAGAACTGAGAGCATCTAGGAAAACCGTTTGAGGCCCTAGAAGACTTCTTAACATTATTTTATTATATTTTTATTTACTCATCGTGTGTGTGTCTGTGTGTGTGTGTGTGTGTGTGTGTGTGTGTGTGTGTCTGTGTCTGTGTGGTATGTGGCGTGTGGCCTGTGTTGCACTTTCTGTATGTGTGTGGATGTACATGTGCTGTGGCATGTGTCTGGAGGCGAGAGGACAATCTGTGAGAGTTGGTTCTCTCCTTCCACTGGGTGCTCCTGGGGTTTCGATACAGGTTGTTAGGTTTGGCAGCACACATCTTTACCCACCGAGCCATCTCACTGGCCTTTCATGTAAAATTTAAATCCTAAAACTTATGTACTAGGAAATTTCATTAGATAGTTGGCATCAGGGGTTGAAAGTGGCTAAATATACAATTCTGATACCCTTATTGGATACTGAAAAAGAAAGACAAATAATTCTTACAGCAGTAACCAGATAATTCAAGGCAAGTCTTAAGTGCCCTGGGAACTATAGTTCATCTTGGTGGTGAATTTCAATTCTTGCTTAGTTGGGGGCACATGTGGGATTACTGAGGACATAGTAATCACGAATTTAAAGAAAACCTCTTGAGTCAAATTAAAATGTAGTTCTGAATGAAAGAAAAATGCACCAGAAATATTTAACACAAGACTTTTATAATCAACTAGTTAAGGCCATATTTGGAAAGAGTCCCCCCACCCCCCACAGCTTGAACTGCATTAAAAAAAACATGATAGTAAATAACACAGAGAAATAGTCTTCCGAGATTCCAAACATGAAAAGTTCTGCTATTTAGAAATGGTCTCAGGTCACAGCAGCCATCCCTGAAGATTTCAAAGCAAGCTGAAATAGTGAGTTCTGAGTACCAGAGGATTCCAGAGAGCTCTTTGAACAATGTGGTCTGGGCTGAGCCTAGGGGTAGAAAGGATGAAGCCATTTTAGTATCCCATGCTGTTTAGGTGTAGGGCAAGGAGGTAGTTCTCCAATTTGTGAAAAATTCATTTTCATGTGACAAGGTCTCCTAGCAGCAGGATGGTTTCTGGAAACTGCCTTCTCTTTTTTGTGCCAAAATGGGAGTGTTTACCCAGATGCAAAAGATGAAAAATAATGACATTAAAAAAAGATTGGAGTGCTTAAAAAATATGGATTTAATTAAGCATTCCTATAATTTGGGACTGGAGAGATTCAGAGGGTTCTGTGTAGGATGTAACAGTTACTGTTTCATTATAGAGCCACAGTGGCCCTAATGTGGCACTGTGGCTTTGCTCATGGCCAAGTGGGTGGGTAACAGAAATTAGTTTCTCTTTCTCTCTCTCTCTCTCTCTCTCTCTCTCTGTGGGAGGGGAGAGAGTGAGTGAGAGAGAGAAAGAGAGAGAGAGAGAGAGAGATCCTTTTTCTTCTCTGCTAAATTGAAGTGAAGGCCATTATCCGTACCTGATAGTCCTGAACAGCACTATTTGTTCCCAGAATCTCATATACCCTTTTATCAGTCCTCATCATATGGCTGCTGCACTTATTTTGTGTCTTTATAGTACATGGAAATGGGTTCCTCTGTACAGAGGGAGACAAATGTTACCTAATTCTTTTCCTCTTCCTCCAGAGTCTCTACCTCTTCCTTTCATCTTTGGCTCAGGACAGAGTTTGGCTCAGTTTTGATTTTTTGGACTTGAAGAAAGCATGGAGAAAACAGTCAGGCTCTCCTGGTAACTGGAAGGTTCTCTTGGTGAGCATGCTATAGTAATAGTTCATAAGAAGATCCGTATTA